>CAUYRB010047949.1:0-32617 GCA_963574695.1 Propithecus perrieri
CAAAACGACCTGAGGGAACAGGCCGGAGGAGCCGGTGGCTAAAAGCACCAGGGGACTCGTGTGGTGGCTTCAGCTGTCCATTGTGAGCTGTTTGTGTGTTCTTGTTGTTTCTTAGAGACGGGGTCTCACTATGTTGCCCAGACTTGTCCTGGCCTCAAATGATCCTCCCACCTCGACCTCACGAAGTGCTGGGATTATAGAGGTGAACCAGCATTCCCAGCTGAGAATTTATTACCACATCAAATGCCAAAAATGTTTGTGGAAATTGTAATGAATGGATGCTTATCTGTGGCTCAAAAGGCCAATGTTGATAGCTATTATTAACATACTAAAATAGAATCTTAAAATGAAACTTGGAAAAGATAAATTAACCTTGGTTTTAGGCCTTATAATCAAAGGTAAGAAAGTCTTAACAAGTCTACTTAAACGTGAAGGCTTTTTCCCTCAATTTCAGTTGATGCTGCTGACATAGCTCAGCAAAGGGAGCTTTGGGGGACTGCTCGATGACAGCAAAATGAAAGAGGCCTTACTGAAGGTAAAAACACTCAGTGAGACATCCCCAGAGGGTCAAATGTTTTTGCAAATATGACTATACTTAGTTATCCTTTCTACTTCAGTCACCAGCTAACAAAGAAAAGTACCAAAAATTATGTTTGGGTCAGGTGAGGTGGCTCACTCCTGTAGTCCTAGCACTCTGGGATGCTGAGGAGGAACGATCGCTTGAGGTCAGGAGTTCGAGACCAGTCTGAGCAAGAGAGACACCCCATCTCCACTAAAAACAGAAAAATTAGCCAGGCATCATGGCGTGTGCCTGTAGTCCCAGCTACTCGGGAGGCTGAGGCAGGAGGATCGCTTGAGCCCAGGAGTTTGAGGTTGCTGTGAGCTAGGCTGGTGCCACGGCATTCTACCCAGAGCAACAAAGTGAGACTCAGTCTTGGGGAAGAAAAAAAAAATTGTGTATGAGAAATCGAGACTGAGATTTTAGGGTTTTTCTAATTCAGAGTGTCTGGCCTGTTCAAGGATGATTATTTAAAATGTAGACTGCTGGCGGGGCGCAGGCGGTCGCTCACGCCTGTAATCCTAGCACTCCGGGAGGCCGAGGCGGGTGGATCGCTCAAGGTCAGGAGTTCGAGACCAGCCTTAGCAAGAGCGAGACCCCCGTCTCTACTAAAAAATAGAAAGAAATGATCTGGACAACTAAAAATATGTATATAAAAAAAATTAGCTGGGCATGGTGGTGCACGCCTGTAGTCCCAGCTACTTGGGAGGCTGAGGCAGAAGGATCGCTTGAGCCCAGGAGTCTGAGGTTACTGTGAGCTAGGCTGACGCCACGGCACTCTAGCCCAGGCATGAGTGAGACTCTGTCTCAAAAAATAAATAAATAAATAAATAAAATGTAGACTGCTTATCAGAAAGTCCAAATACAAGAAGTGTCCAAGCAATGGATTTGTTTTAAAAGGGTTTTTAAAAATGGGATCACTCATGTGAAGCACCATGCACTTGAAGTGACCTGCCATAGTGCACAGCCCCGATGATGGTGTGCTCCGTTGGCAATCACTGGCTGTCACTGCCCTAACAGGGCTATTGCTGCCCCCTTCTTTCTATATAGCCTAGATAGAACACCTTGAAATCACAACTGTGGTATCAGCTGATAATAAAGACATGAATACCTATATATTCAATTCTAATTATACAGATGTAATGAAACATATTTTTAAAGTATGTTTTAGAGTTTGATCTCTAACTCCAGCTATGCCACTAACTATACTGGGGAAGGTCCCAGACATCCTTCCTTGCACCTGCCAGCTAACCCTTTTAATCTTACTCCACACCCCCAGGTACTAAATCCCCAGTGCTTGTAAGGATTAACAGCACAGACTACCAGGAATGAAGCAGATACAAAACAATTCCTCAGCACACAAAACTAAAAGGGAAATGGGCCATTTATGCAGATGGGTCTCTAAAATTAAACTCCATATAAATTGAATGCATGGAACCAAATACGGCAGCAAACCTTCAGTTAATGCCACATAGGCTGGTACACTGGGGACTTGATGCATGTCTTTTTTCGATGTAAATCTGATTCTCACTGGAACAGTCTTAGTCTCTGTGTTTTTTCTCGCACATACAGAGGCCACCTGTTTCTGTCACATGGAATCTGTCAAACTTGGGGCACAAAGACATGAATAATTCTTGAAAGGTGATCTTAGTTAACTATACTCATAGATACTAATTTCATGACTTAATGCATTTTTGTTCCTCATTTTCTAGAATCACATGTGATACCTGCCAACTATAGTTTAAGTCACTAGTGGGTATACAGCTCTTCAATGCAGAAACTTAGTCTCATTATGTTGGTTACATGTACACTGTTTTTATTTAGGTTTGTTGAATGAGAAGAAAAATAAACAAAAATACCCCCAATTTCTTCTGCAGGTCCAGTCCTTCTCTATAGTGCTTGTTACAGACAACCCTGAAGTGGCTGGAATACAGTCAGCAAGCAGACCGCGTGGAACAACAGTTCATCTGGAATCTCTGCAAGTACATATTTATTTCCTTTAGTGCCTTGCACAGTAAGGCACTGTTAATGATGTAACAGAACTGAGAAAATGCCCACAGCAAATAGTTCTAGTGACAATGTACTAGACGAGTTAGTTTAATAATGGTGGTGATTGTTTCTTTCATTTTATTATTATTTTTTTACAATAAGGGTGTAGCCTTTATACTCCACACACACAAAATAAAACAAGTGCTTATTACGAAAAAGTCCCTGCCCCCACCCCCGACAGAACATCGCAATTCAATAGAACAGAAAAATCAAGACAAGTTTGATTTCAAAATTTCAATAAAAAAGCAAAAGTATGTAATACAACAGCTGTTCAACTTCCAACTCTAAATAGGCACCGTTAAACAAACACAAAACCCCAATATTATAAATTTCTCCAGCACACATTCCAGTATAAATGCTCTGAACTGTAATCAGCAAGTTAATAATGGGAATAGAACCTTACCTAGAACAGAAGTTATATTGCTTCCCTGTCCCCTTTTCTCTTAGGATTGGAGGGTGCAGGTATTATGGGATACAAAAGTCAGAGGAAGAAAAATTAAAAAGAACAATTCCCAAAGCTGCTGCTGTTTAGATTAGAAAGGAAGACAGCATTTTACAAATGTTCAAAAAAATCCCAAGGCAAGTAACACAATTGGTTTACTATTACTCCTACTTGAAAGAATAAAGAGATCAGTGTCTTATTATATAAAACGGTACTTTCAGAATTGTGTTACAGGTTCATCAGAAACTATGGATGTAGTTTTAGGCTTCATCAAGGAAAACAGGTTCAGTTCAGATCAAGTTAGATACTGTCCATCTAGCCTAACTGGATCGGTGTCTGGATCTGCTCACTGTCAACCTGAACAGCTGTAAACTAAACAATGTATGTAACTCCATGGGAAGCTTAGGATTGAAAATATGTACACTGCTAGTTAGATCTCCCCTGCTTCGCGCTCTTCAGAGCTCCGCCTGTCTTCTGATCTGCCATTAGCACTCTCATAGGACCGCTTCTTATCTTTTCGATCTCTGTCACGAGGTGATCTGTCTCTTGAACTCCTGTCTCTGTCACGTGATGCTAAGTCTTGGTCTCTGAATCTTTCTTTTGAGGATCTGAAAAATATTAATTTGAGGAGCAAAATATGTTGGGAAACCCAAAAACCCAAATGAAAGAATAGGATAAATGTTAAGATATTGACAGCTGAAGATATATAGAAGAATATGCCCAAGAAAGAGGAGTTAGTTTTCACAGAGAATAGAGCATGACCTGAATTGATAAGGAACTCAAAGATGGGTGAAAACAAATAGCTGAGGGTCAAAAAGCATAAGGCAAAATAATGACTCTTGTTGTCTCAAAGACAACCACAAAGCTCCAATTCATAAAAAGGGTATGTAATATAAAATCTATAGATAAACAGCTTTAAAAAGTGAAAGGTATTATCAAATTTTTAAAAAATAGAATAGATTCCAAATTGGAGGGAAATCAATGACTTAGAATAGAACAGAGGTCAGCAATACTTTTCTGTTTGCTGTCTGGCCAGACAGTGTATCTGAGGAGCTGCGGTCACACACAATCTCTGTAACAGTGTACTTTCCTTTTTATCAACACTTTAAGAACATAAAAACCATCTATGGCTTGCTTGGCTGTATAAAAACAGACTATGGGCCAGATGTGGCCTGTAGGCAACAGTTTGCCAACACCCAACTAAGACAATAGAACTACTCAATAATATGGCTTAAATAACTTTATTATTTCAAAAATCTGCTTTATTCCTCCTGAATTAGCTCACTCAACCAACAGAAAAAACAGAATAAAAGACATGTAAAGATGCTCACTGCACTAAATCTTGATTAACCATAACTATTAAGTTGTTACTACCTTCTCCATTCCTAACTTCAATCAGAAAGGTAAATAATAACAAAAAAAGCTCATATCAGAGATTCAATCAGAAGGAAAACCAAAGGATATTATGGGATCAGAATAAATATGGAATCTTCTACATTTTCAACAGCTAGAATGAATCAGTAACATTTATTTGGTTCTTTACCGGTGACATAGTACTTTTACATATCTCACTTAACCCATGTTCAGAATTAGGATCTGAGGTACTGCCAAAAATATGAATAATACAGTCAGGAAAAAAATTAAACTATTACTATACTTAGTTTTAGAAATATAGTTGAGGGTAAAACAAAAAAGTCTATAACATTAAATAATGTCAACTTTGAGCATTTTACTGAAGGTTTTAATAAACTTAAAAAAATGTGTTAAAAAAAAAAAATTCACAATGTGAGTCCAGCTGTGCAAGTCTACACCAGCCCTATCCATAGCCTTTGCAGGATAAATGATACCTGAGAATAAGGGTCCCAGAGGTCAGTAACAATAACTGAAATACAACTATGAGATGAGAATCAACTAATGTTTTGTTAAGAGATGACAATGTCCCACTTATAAGCAGTTTCCATATACTATGTTACTCAAACTACCAATAATCCTAATAAAGCAGTACTTTTACTATCTCTACTTAATAGATGGGAGACAGGTAGGAAATTAAGTTACTTGGCCAAGGCCACTGAACCCACGTAGTCTGACTCTGAAGTCTGCACTATACATGTCTGAATAGAACAGAAAGCTGCAAGTGGTCCTTGTTTACCATGGTAATTGCTGCCAGGAAAAGGTCATAAAAAGACAGTCTACTTATGTCCAATATTTCACAGTAGGCTAAGGAGGGGAGCAAAACATAAAAGGAATTTTTACCTGGAAAAATTAAACACATAGCAATAACTTGTCATCTTATGTAATCACACGTAGTTTTAATAGCAATTATCTGCTAATTTTTGGTAAAAACAATGATGCTTTAAAAGAGAATAATTTGAATTCAAAGATGAAAAGTGATCTTGAGAAAAGTAACACTTTTAATAGTTTTACAAAAATAATCCTCTTTATGAACATGCTGAAATCTTAAATGTGAGGGGTGTCATGTAGTACGGTGGAAAAATTTCCCATACAACTTCGTAAGTACAGGAAGCACCAGGGACTAAGAACACAGTCTCAGACAAGGGGACTTCATGCCCATTCCACCACCAATAAAGACATTTGAGTTCACCAACACCAGAAACAATGACACTTGGGCAGATCAACACAAGAAATTATCTAGACCTTCCAATACCTAGCAGGATGATTCTCAAAATTTAGTGTGCAGGCAGAGAACTTTTAAAAAATGCCTATTTCTGAACACTGCATTAAGGGTAGCCCCCAAAATTCAGTTTCAAGAGTATGCGACCAGTGGCCTACAACTCACTATCCCTTACAAATTCCCTGATCATTCTCTGCATTTGCCTATGATGGTCACTCTACGTGGAATCTTTTTCCTGCCTGATTCTACCTGTTCAAATTTACTGACTTTATTCAAGTTCCATCAACTACCTGATGCCATTTTTGATTACTCTGGTATTTCCCTCATCTAAACTCTTAGATCATTTATTCTATGACATACAGTTTAGTACTTTATGTTGTTTTATACCAGTCTCATTGTCAAAGATGTTGGTCCTGCATTCTAACTCATAGTGAACTTCATAGAGCAACTTGAATAAAGTTGTTCAACTATGTTATTATTGACTGTTAGTACAGTAAAAAGTATATAATTTTAATTGATTAAAGACATCTTAAGGACTACTTAGAACAAGGCCAGAATGTAAGAAATAAATAAAACATTAAGATCCTGTTAATAAACTCAGCTTGTAAATGACTTCAGGGACTGGCTAGTTGAGAGTCAAAAAAAAAATAAAGATTTTAACAGCTTTCTGTGGATTCTATTATGGACTTTATGTATAACAGTCCACAGAAAATGTAAGACTACTATGTACTACATACTCAAAAAATGTTTATGCTTTAGCTGTCAAGACAAAAGCCATTTTAAGCATGGTTTATGTTACATAGAAATTACCTGGTTTAAGGGCCATCATGTGACCTGAGAAATTTTGGGAGCTTGGTCTATATAGACAATGAGTGCTAAACTCCTCTACCAAATTCTAATCCTTTGTCCGTTCTCAATAGAGATTCAGGTCCTTAAACATACCTTACTCTGTGTCTGCCCCTTTTGAGTTTTCTCATTATACCAAGGAAGTCTTGTAGCTTCCGTAAGATTCTGAATCTGCCCTGCCAAGCTAAAGGTATATAACAATGCATATCTACAGTGCAGATTAAATAAGAATATACTAGAATGTGTCTACTCTGAAAAAGTATACCAGTTCAAATACATCTTGAAAACAATTATTAATGAAAGGACTTCTCAGAGCCCCTAATTTGCTATTACATATGGAAAAAACTGTAAGAGTATTGGTACCTAAAATTATTTGCCTATAAAGAACTTTTTTCCAAGACAAGCAATAACCTCTGCATATATCAGTTCCAATTTCTTGCTTTTGCTCATAAGTATATTTTTTCAGAACCCATATAATCATGGAAAAAAGTGTTTGCACTCACACAAATGTGTACATATTACCAGATGGAAGTTTTAAACCAAGAATCTAAGCTCTAAACATAAGTAACAAGTAAACAAACAACTGTAAAACATAAGGTAGCTCTACATCCTCTGATCGACACATCAATACCTCCTCTTGGATCGTTCTCTGCTCCTATCTCTAGAACTGTGCCGACTTCTCTGGTGGCTACGGCTGCGACTGCGGCTGCTGGAGCGAGACCTGTGGCGATGGCGCTTCTCCCGAGATTTGGATCGAGTTCTCCTCTTGCGCTCCCGTGACATGGAGCGAGACCGATGTCTGCGATGCTCTCTGGACCTGGATCTACAAGATGACAAGATTTGATTTCGTTTTTTTATATATATACATATATATTTGTTTTTGACCCGGAGCCACGCCCAAGAGGCCTTAAGCAGTGGACTCCTTGATTTCGTTTTTAGCTTCACCAGTACCACATTGCTCATTTACTAAAGCCTTTTTTTAATAAGAAATTATTTTTCAGTAGCCTTAATGCCAATCCCATATTCCAAAGTCAGCTAAATCTACCCTAAAATAAATTGCTGGCATGTTAATAACTACATACTGAAATTTCAAAATAAAAATTAACACACTAATTCTCAGAGGTCATTCAGTATTCTATAAATTTACATCAGAAATATAAAAAAAAGACAGCATTGGAACCACTACTATATATACCAGGCACTGCATTATCTAGATGTCTTATGAATTTAATTGCATTTAAACTTTTTTTTTTTTTTTTTTGAGACAGAGTCGCACTCTGATGCCTGGGCTAGAGTGCCATGGCATCAGCCTAGCTCACGGCAACCTCCAGCTCCTGGGATCCTCCTGCCTCAGCCTCCCGAGTAGCTAGGACTACAGGCATACGCCACCATGCCCGACTAATTTTTTCTATATATTTTTAGTTGTCCAGATCATTTCTTTCTATTTTTTTTAGTAGAGACGGGGTCTCGCTCTTGTTCAGGCTGGTCTCGAACTCCTGAGCTCAAACGATCCACCCCCCTCACCCTCCCAGGGTGCTAGGATTACAGGTGTGAGCCACCGTGCCCGGCTGTATTTTTTTTTTGTTGTTTTAAAGGGCTCCTTCTGGCCAACATGCAAAAATCAGAATGAGAAGGCGAAGAGGCAAGCATAGAAATAAGGAGCCCAGTTAAAGGCTATTGTAATATCAAGGTAACAGGACTAGAATGGTAGAACTAAATTTCTGGTGCATATATCTAAAGATGTTCTTTGCACAAATACTTTATCTTTTCAACAAAGGGACTTGCTTGTATTAATCTACCAGTAAACATGCATTATCATAATTTAATGTTTCTACTTCTCAGCCTGGATCTGAGAAATAATAATATAAATCAGCCGACAAAACTGGTCCATTTAGTAACGTCCTTTAGTTTTTTAGTGTTTTAAGCAAAAATACCATCGAAAGATTCTACAAAGTACTAAGGGGTATAGCTAATATAAACAGGAGTCTTTTTTTTTTGTAACAACAAATGCTCTACTTTTTACGGAAAGGTTCTTGGGTAATAGTTACTCTCTGGAGTACTCAGAAGGTTTCAAAAAGAACATGTGATCTAAACAAGAATGGTAGGATTTGGCAAAGACTGAGACAGCATTCTGAATGGGAATGAATTCATGAAGAAAGGCTCAATAACAGGAATGAGAATAGCAAATGATGAATTAAGAAAGAATAAATAATGATGTAGAACATGTTTCCCCACCTTTCTCAGACAGAAAAAATTTATCGGCAACTAGCAAAAACTATAAAGACTCCAAAAGGTCCCCAGATATTAACGCTGAAAGTCAAAAGAAAGTATTACCTTTTTCTCTTCCTCTTTAAGGCTGCAAGTGCCCCTTTCAAAAATCAAAGTTTTTGTGATCACTGTACAAAAGGCTAAGTAATAAACTCATATAAAGATTGTAGCATATACTAAACATTTTAGTTTCCCTCAACCCACAGTGTATCGCTCACTCAAAAATTTATCTACTTGCGTTTTCAATAAGTATAACCTCTAAGAATGTGTTTTTTAAATGTACCACCTAATTTTTTAAAATAAATCCTGTTACATATTTACTCTGAGCTACTAAAAATGATTTCAAAGAAATATTTTGAAATATTTTTAGCTTTCTCCTATAACTCCAGAGCACTGTATATAATTTTACTCTGATCAAACTAAATTGTAGCTCATGAGTATCTTCTGACTTTGAGTTTCTCCTCAAATAACAATGCTGAAAATTGAAGTACAAAAGAAAGAGTATTAATTTGTTGTCTCCTTAATTTTTACAAGATATTTCATCTATAAAAACTACTTTTGAAAAACACAGCTTTACTACTTAGACCTATCTTGTGTGATACATACCTTTTGGGATTCTTGCTATGTGATCGGGACCTAAAAAAAAAATACCTATTTTTAGAAAAGTGACTATAAATAAATTTTTTAAAAAGTGCAATGTGCTATTATTCTTGATTTCTAATTTTTATCTTAATTTTACAAATATAAAGCATGTGCTGATGCCCACAAAGTTTTCCAAAATGCACCACAAACTCTACAGATGTCTCCACATTGCCAGAGCTCCCTTAACCCAGGACACCGGCTCTCAAAGAATATGCTCCTGGAAGACTAAAACACACAGTACAGGTGGAGTATATCCCTTATCCAAAAATGCTTGAGACCAGAATTGTTTTGGATTTCAGATTTTTTCCCATTTTGAAATATTTGCTATAATTATAGTGCTCCAACAAGCATTTCTTTCAAGCATCATGTTGCTGCTCAAGAAGTTTCAGATTTTGGAGCATGGTAGATTTTGGATTTTTGGATTTGGGATGCTCAACCCGTACATCACAACTACCTAATTATCCAGAAACCATTTCTTCCCAGCCTGGAAAAATCTTTTAATATCTCTGTCATTTTTTTTTTTCCCTTCTGGAAACAGTGAAATTTCTATGATCTGAGATGCATACACTTTGGAGCTACGACCTAATATTATAATCCCTAGAACACCCAGCTAGCTCAATCTTACAACATCTGTTTCTTCACATAAAATGAGATACTCTTTGTTTTTGTTGTCTTTGGTTTTCCTTGGTTTTTGGAGACAAGGTCTTATTTTGTTGCCCTGGCTAGAGTGCAGTGGCATGATAATAGCTCACTGCAGCCTTCAACTCCTGGGCTCATGCGATCCTCCTGTCTCATCCTCCTGAGTAGCTGAGACTACAGGCACTTGCCACAATGCCTGGCTAATTTTTCTATTTTTTGTAGAGATGTGCTGGTCTCAAACTCCTGGCCTCAACTGATCCTCCTGCCTTGGCCTCCCCCAAAGTGCTAGACAGGTGTGAGCCACCATGCCCAGCTGAGATATGCTTTACATAATGCACTCTTCACATTTCCTAGCACACAGTTAATGCTCAGTAAACAGTAATAGTTAATATTTTGGTTATTAGGACACCACACGGGTTTTTGTGGATAACATATAGCATGGTTGGAAGAATGGCTTTGGGCTCAGCCAGATGTGAGTTTTAACTCTGGCTCTACCATTCACCATCTGTGTGACCTGGGTAACTTACATATCCTCCCTCAGCTTAGTCTGTCATTAGCAAAAGAGGGATAGTAACATAAATCACACTGCAGACAGGGGTTTGTAAGGATGAGAAGAATATAGCTAAATTCCTTTGTTATAGTAGCTGGCATACAATAAATGCTCAGTAAATGATTGTGATTTTTCCCCCCATTTAACCTTTTCAAAACCACAGTGGGAATCCCATCTTGTGTAATTTTATACCAGCTTCTAATTTCCTCATCTTCCATACTTAGTTTCAGTTCCTTAAATTCACAGATTTTTAAAATTTTCTAAACATTTCTGAAATAAGGTTATGTTTTATAATCAATGTCAAAAGAAACTTGCCAGCTGGCAGGCAAAGGAATAAGATGTAATGTACTTTCGTATCATCTACAAGACGAAAGCAGTCCTTCAAAGAATTTTTGTTCTCATTTCACGGTCACCTCAGCTGAATCTTAAACTGAGATTTCCAATGTTACTTAAAATGTTATTTATTTCAAGTGAAAGTTTTCTATTATTTAAAAAAATTCCATTTTATATTGTCTTAAATATGAGAATACTGGGCAATATTCCCATACGGTCTTAGTATACACAAGAGAAGAAGAAGATAAAGCTATGAGGTAAAATTTATGGTAAATGAAAATACACACACACACACACATACCCCTCTCCCTCAAAAGAAGACTGACCTCACTTCCCCTAAAAAGGGAAGATATCCAAATGTAGCTTTAATTTTGTCTTTACAATGACAAAAGCTTACCCGTCACAAGATACGTAACATTTTAAATAAAGTCCGTTTAAACTTGAGATACTGAGTATAATATGCTCAAAGCTTGGAGGAAGTAAGCATGACCTATTCACATACTATGAAGAATTATGATTTTATTAATTAATGAATACTAATAAAAGCAGAATGTGTACATTTAGCTATTATTAAATTAATGGATTTTTTATGGTTTATGGCTCCTAGAATTGAGGAAATAAAGGGCCAAAGTTCAATGTAAAAAAAAAAAAAAAAAAAGAAACAAAAAAACCCAAATCTTATATCAACATGTATATATCATAAAAACAAAAATAGTTCTGTGCCAACCTGGTACAAACCTAGCCCAATATGAAAAATTAAGAGGGCTAGAAAAAAGTTTTTTATAAATCTTACAAGACAAAGATATGAAGCATTCTTTATTCACTCTTCCACACATTTTGGAAGGAATTAAATGGTCAAGAGTTAACATATTTGTATAATTATATACTTGTATAATTCACATGGTAATATTTTTTAAAAGCAAGCAGAAATTTCCTGTGTCTCATAACAGATTTACAACAACTAATATCTTACATCAATCATATCTCTTTTTAAGAAACAAACCATTACTCCATACCTCCTCAGCTTCTCCCTTTCTTCTCTCTCCCTTTCTTCTCTTCGTTTCAGGCGTTCTTGGTTTCTTTTCTCCTGCTTCTCAGCTACAACTCTCTTAAAAATGATAATAGTAAATGAGAGGGATATTTACTGGGTCCAATCTTAATTAGCCTTACCCTAACCTTTACTATATCTGGTTTCCAATATAGTATAATTACCATCAAAATCTATTTAAGGGTGGGTGTGGGATAAAAACGTACCTATTGGGTACAATGAACGCTACTATGGCAATAGACACACCAAAAGCCCTGACTTAAGCATTATACAAGATATCCATGTAATAAAAACATTTGTACCCCCTTATAATATTTTGAAATAAAAAACAAAACAAAAAAATCTGTTTAAGAGCAATTCAATTCAAAGTTTTGCAAGGTATGATTATCAATATTAGGCTTACAAGTCAGCTTTCCAAATTCTTTCCCCCTTTTGTGGAAAATTTCATATCTTTCCATGATTTTTTTTTTTTTTTTTTTTTTGTTACAGTCTCGCTCTGTCACCCAGGCTAGAGTGCCGGGGCATGGACCTAGCTCACAGCAACCTCAAACCCCTAGGCTCAAGCGATCCTCCTTCCTCTGACTCCCGAGTAGCTGGGACTACAGGCACATGCCACCACGGCCAGCTAATTTCTCTATCTTTAGTAGAGACAGGGTCTCGCTCTTGCTCAGGCTGGTCTTGGAACTACTGACCTCAAGTGATCCTCTTGCTTCGGCCTCCCAGAGTGCTAGGATTACAGTCATGAGCCACCACGCCCAGCCTCCATGATTTCGTAATGACATTTCAAAATTACTTCTACAATTTTTCTCCTCTAAATGTTTTCCAGCACTATTTTGTACTTTTAAAAGAACATCAACTATTACAAATCACAATAAATTCCCATGCCCTGTGATTTCTAGTATGGAAATGTCTTCACCCACTTCTAACTACCATCCTGTTGTTGCTGCTTTTTAAAGATATAAGTAAAATGCTAGAGTTCTATTGCTAGGCCTTTATCTGCAGAGACTCCCAAGTGGGTACCACTTCTGAGTTTTAACTTAGAGCTCAACAACCATTTGCTATAATAAAACTCATTTTCACTTTTAAAAAAACTGCTTGAGGCCGGGCGCAGTGGCTCAAGCCTGTAATCCTAGCACTCTGGGAGGCCGAGGCGGGCAGATTGTTTGAGCTCAGGAGTTCGAAACCAGCCTGAGCAAGAGCGAGACCCCGTCTCTACCAAAAATAGAAAGAAATTAATCGGACAACTAAAAATATATAGAAAAAAATTAGCCGGGCATGGTGGCGCATGCCTGTAGTCCCAGCTACTCGGGAGGCTGAGGCAGAAGGATCGCTTGAGCCCAGGAGTTTGAGGTTGCTGTGAGCCAGGATGACACCATGGCACTCTAGCCCGGGCAACACAGTGAGACTCTGTCTCGAAAAAAAAAAAAGAATGACTACTTTAAATGTCAACTGACAGCCTATCTGCCCACCTGGCCTCCATTTCCTGTAACCCCCCACCCTATCTCTCCACACCTAACCCTCTCCGTTTCTAAGAGGCCAGACATTCTGCCTTCACGTCCCAAGGAAGGGGTAGTCCAGCAGGGAACAGGTAACACAGTGATCAGCTTTTCAGTTTTGGAAGCCTGGTCCTTAACATATGAGGGCATAGAAGAGTCTCTCTGGGGGCTCTCTCGACCATGACCACTCAAAAGACTAGAAAAAACCTCCCAAGTCGAGGAAGGGCAGAACCCGAGTGTAAAGGGGCGCCTGATTATCAGTCTCTAAGGAGGAACACTGAGCTTGGCCTACTCAGCCTGGGTGGGAAGAGTGGAGTAAGAACCAGGAGGCCTGGGTGGGAAGCATGGCTAGTTTTGACAGAAACCTGACAAGTTGGAGAGTAAGCAGTAAAGCACTCTGTGGCGATCGCTAGCTGTCTTGAATATCCAGTCTCCTCCTTTTAAAAGAAGTAAGTTTATTGAGGTATAATTTATTTTTTTAGAGATAGGGTCTTGCTCTGTCACCCAGGCTGGAATACAGTGGTCCAGTTATAACCCACTGCAACCTCGAACTCCTTGACTCAAGCGAGCCTCCAGACTCAGCCTCCCAAGTAGTTAGGACTACAAGTGTGTGCCACCACGCCTGGCTAATTTTTTTATTTTTTATAGAGACGGGGGTCTCAATATGTTGCCCAGACTGGGCTCGAATTTCTGGATTCAAGTGATCCTCCTACTTTCGCTTCCCAAAGTGCTGGGGTTACGGGTGTGAGCCACTGTGTCCAGCCGAGGTACAATTTAAATAGAAAAAAATTCACCTTTTAGATGTATAGTTCTATGAATTTTAACAAACTTACATAGTTACGTAACCATCACCACAATCAAAACATAGACTATGTCCAAACCTCAAAAAAATTCTCTTGTGTTCCTTGCAGCCAATTCCCTCACCCCACCCCCAGGCTCTGGCAACCATTGATCTGTCTTCTGTCCTTTTAGTTTTGACTTTTAAAAAATTTCATGGATACCTTGATTGCAGTGATGAGTATGCATACATCCAAACTCATCAAATTGTATACAATATGTGCAGTTTTTTGCATATCAATTATATCTTAATAAGGGTATTTAAAAAAAGATATATGACAGCATTAACTCATTAGCACAAAATAGTCACTCATCACAAATATTAAAACGGTTTTTACACTCTACCATGTACCCTTTATCCTAGATCCCTCAAAATGAAGTCATTTGGCTGCATGCTGTTTGATGAGCATACATAGACGTGTGGACAGGTGTGGACACGTGTCTTCATTTCTCTTCAATTCTACCTACGAGTAGGGTTGCTGGGCTGTTTGGTTAAGTGTATGTTTGACTTTAAGAAAAATAAATAATACGGAAACCTTTTCAAAAATGACTGTACCATTTTATATTCCCTCCAGTGATGTATGAGACTTCCAGTTGCTCTGCATCCTGGTCAGCACTGGCTTTATCAGTTTTCTTACTTGCCGTGTTTCCATTCTAACAGGTGTGCTGTGGGGTCTCACTGTGGTTTCAATTTCCATTTCCCTAATGACTGATGGTGCTGAGCATCTGCTTGTGTGCTTGTTTGCCATCTCAGTCTCTTCTTCACTGCAGTGTTTATTTAACCCTTTTGCCCGTTTTAAAAATTAGATTATTTTCTTCTTATTGAATTGTTGAGAGTTCTTTGTACATTCTGAATACAACATATGTTTTCTGCACATACGTTCTCTCTCAGTCTATGACTTTTCATTTTCTTAACAGAATCCTTTGAAAAAGAGAAGTTTTTGATTTTAATAAAGTTAACATATCCATTTTTTCTTGATGGTTTGTGTTTTCCATATCCCATACATCCTTCTTATTTTCTAACAGAATTCCCCCAAATTTCAGCTGGGCACATCCAGCTAAAGATTACATTTCCAGCCTCCCTTGCAGCTAGGTGTGGCCATTTGACTATGCTCAGACCAATGGGATGTGAGCAGAAGTGATATGTACAGCTCTCCAGTTATCCCTAATTAAAGAGACTGCCCTGGACTTCCCCCTCTGTCTCTTCCCCACTTCCCATGGGCTGGCACACAAACGTGGCAACATCTCAGCTTCAACCACACAGATGAGGACCATACCAATCGTGGGGCACCAAGACGGAAGAAACCTGAGTTCTTAAATAACTCATGAAGCAGGCCTGCCCTCCCAGCCTGGACCACTAAGCTATCACATGAAAGACATAGATGTCTACCTTATTTAAACTGCTATATTTTGGGGGTAGGTGTCTTTGTTACACTGGCTTAGACTTTGCCCTAACAAATATACCCTTCTTTCTTAGGGAATAAAAAACAATCCCTGATTCTCTGGACCCAGCCCAGTGTTGTGTGGTACATCTATGCAGACAATTACCCAATAGTTTCCCAAAGTTTGCCACAGCCCTGGGGTGACTGAAGGGCAGGAGAATATCAGCCCTGGAGTAATTCAGAGGCAGCAGAACAAATTAAAAAAACCACATAAACCATGGACAAGAGAGCAAAGTCCCCATGCCCAGAGCACAGTGAAGAGCAATGCATCAATTTGTTCTTCATTCACCAAAAGTAGCACAGATGTGGTATAGGCAGCCAAAGGGCCAGAGGTGGCCTGAGGGGGGACAAGGGAGGACACAGCAGTGACCTAGAGACCCAGGACCAGACTGTATGTAGCCTGAGCAAGGAGAGTATGGCTAAATGAGAACAGCCCACTCCAGCACCCCTGCCGATGACAGTACTATATAAGCCTCCTACAATTTAAATACAAATACAGGGAAAGGGAGAGGTGTGACTTCAATCCAGGTTACATTTCCACCATTCAAACAATGAAAACTTATAATCAAAATTAATACATTACAGTAAAATAAAATTTTCATTTCGTGAGCACCAGAGTTTGTGTCCTGAGGTTCATGCTCACTGTCCTACGGTTCCCTGCGAGGCAGAGGGGTAAGCATGAACAAGCATTAGTTGCTTGGATCCTCACAATTATAGCACCCACAAGGTAGGTAGTTTTATTATCCTATTTAAAGACGAGAAAAATGAGGCTCGGAGAAGTTGCTCGTGCAGTGATTCCCTCAACGTCCATTCCCCTTCTTCTGGAAAATAGCCCCTTGATATTATTTGGGCGTCTACCCCATGCCTACTCTGTCTGTGTGGCCTGGGTAGGGCTCCGGACACAACTCCAGCCCTAAAACAATCAGATTACTATATTCCTGGGCAGTTTCTTGCAAGGTAGGTAAGCAATCTAAGTGGGTTAAAAGGCAGCATCCTATGATTTTACGGGATCTGTTAGACAAGGGTCTCATCTTCCCCTCTGGACTTAGACTTGTGAGGATGGAAGGCTGAGACTAAAGCCAGACAGCAAGCAGACTCAAAGACGGGGAGAAACTGTCCGTTTGAGTGCTGAATCCAGCTGTGCCCAAAGCCAGCCCTACCATGGAATTATTAGCCACATTAGCTGTATTCATTTCCTAGGGCTGGTGTAACAAATGACCACAAACGGCGTGACTTAAAACAACAGAAACTAATTCAAAGTTCTGGAGGTTAGAAGTCCAAAATCAAGGTGTTGGCAGAGCCATGTTCCCCAATAAGGCTCTAGGGGAAGGATTCTTCCTTGCCTCTCCCTGGCTTCTGGTGGTTGCTGGCAACTTTTGGTGTTCCTTGGCTTGCAGTTGCATAACTCCAATCTCTGCCTCTGTCGTCACATTGTCTTCCCTCCGTGCATCTCTGTGTCTAAATTTTCCTCTTATAAGGACACTCACTAGTCAGTGGACCAGAGCCCACCCAGGATGACCTCATTGTGACTTGATTACATCAGCAAAGACTCTAGTGCCAAACAGTCATATGCACAGGTGTGTGTGGTTGTGGGTGGGAGAGAGAGTTAGGACTTGAACATATCATTTGGGGCATACAATTCAAACCACATCAGCCGGTAAATTCCCTCTGAACTTAACCACTTGGGTTGAGTTTTGGATCATTTGCACCAAGAAAGAGACAGAGCCAAGACTAACCCCCAGTCCTCTTTGAGTATCTTAGAGATTAAGTCAACAACTGAGACCCAAAGCTGGGTCTTTATCTTAGTTAACCATGGGGCCAGGTTATACACCTATTCAACCTCTCCCTTCCAAAAAATGGTGGCTCTACTTTGGGCAGAGGCCCAGTTAACTGTCTTCTGCCTCATGGCTCAAGGAAGAGGAGACTGATTGCTATGTAATTAATTAACCAAAATTCAAATGGTGAAAGTGAATTAGGGATAGTCTGTCATAGGGGTGGTAGGCTGAGACATGACTAGGATTTTTATCCTGGATATATAAAGTTATTGATTGCCTGCATGGCTGCATTTTGAGATTTCTCCAATTTTGAGAGCTCACCTCGGGTGGTGACAAGAAGAACATCTGCCCCTGCCCTGACATTTAATTTCCTATGTAGAACATCAGCCATGCTTCCTTCACACGCATGGGCGTGTTTACTTCAGGGCCTGGGAGAAGGCTGTAATTTCAGCTTGCTATACTAAAAATATGAAAATAAAACTGATCTCTGTAGAATCATTTTAAATGAAAACTGCTTCCTGGAGGCAAGCCGAGGAAGCAAACTCATTGAAACAGAGTACAGGGCTCTGGGCAGGAAGGGCAATGGAGTGAGGATCCGGGGTGGGCGGCGGAAACCAGGATTCTGCAGAAATAGATGCAAGCCCCCAAAAAGCCCATGCCGTCCAGGCTAGATGTGTGTGATGTCTTCCCCAGTTGCTTCTGCTGGTCCCCAGATTACTTTGTAACACCACAGCCACTGACCACACGCTTCCTTGAATCCTACTTGGCTGGGTACCAGCCCTGATCCACACCCACGGAACTCCTGCCAGCCAAACCTGAGTGGGTGGGGAATTGCTTGGGAGCTGCACCCACAGGCATTTTCCGGCAATAGGTACGTTAATTTCCCGTGGCTGCTATAACAAACTAGGTGGCTTAAAGCAACACAAATTTATTCTCTCACAGTTATGGAGGCCAGAAGTCCAAAATCAAGGTGTCAGCAGGGTTCCTGTTTTCTGGAGGCTTTAAGGGAGAATCTGTTCTGTGCCTCTTCCAGCTTCTGGCTGCTGCCAGCAGCCCTCGGCCCTCCTCAGCCTGCCCCTGCATCACTCCAGTCTCGGCCTCTGCCTTCAAGTGGTCTTCCTGTGTGTTTCCATCTTCCCACAGCCTTCTCCCTGTGTCTCTGCCTCTCAGATCTCTCTCTCTTTCTCTTGTAAGGACAACAGTCATCAGATTCAGGGCCCACTCTAAATCCATATGATCTCATTGCAAGATCCTTCACTTGATTATATCTGCAAAGACCCTATTTCCAAATAACGTCACATTCGCAGCTACTGGGAGTTAGGTCTTGGATGTATTGTAAGGGGGGTGGGCAACTGAACACACTATAGTAAATTTGGGGAGGGATCCACAAACTTGCATTTTTCACAGCCACCCAAAATGATCTGTAGGCCATACTTTAAGAAACACTGATCCAATTGCTGGGGACTCACAGACATGGTCTCCTTCCTTGGGGAGACTGCCGTCCCAGTAGGAGATACAGACAGATGAGCCAATGATTAAAATACAAAGTGTGGCCTAGTGATCCCAAGCAAGTAGTCAGACAGACCAGGGTTCAAATCCTGCCTCTTCTACCCACCCGCTGTGAGGCTCTAAGCAAGTTCCTTAGCCTGTCTGAGCCAGTTTCCTTATCTGTAAAATAAAAAAGAATTCCTACCTCATGTGAGAATGAAGCCGTGTAAAATGCTTAACATGGGAGGATGCACTCAAGAAATAGCCGTTAGTTATTATTAAGGTGGGAAACAGGTTGAATTCATTTTCACATCCCTCAAGGCCCCTGGTTGTGTGCCCTGCACATCCTAGGTGTTAATGGATTTTTGTGGGAAGGCAAGAAGGCATTACTCTGGAGAAACTCCACTGAGATGGGCAGGAAAATGCCGAAAGACCCACTCCAGGATCAACTGACTTATTCCAAGCATTTATTGAACACCTGCTATGTATGGAGCTCAGTGTGTAGACACTGGAAATAAAGAGCCAAACAAAACACACAGCCTGGTAAGGAAACCCACTGTTCAAATGCAACATGGTCAGCGCACGGTGAAGAAGGTAAGCACATCAGGGACATCCCATGCCACTGAGCACTTGAATATCTTCCATCCTTTAATATGCTCTTATTGTTTATGGACTGATTTTCCTCCCAGACGACATTATGAGCCCCAGGAGTTCATTGAGGGCAAGGGAGTTCTCTGTCTTGTTCACCGCTGAATCCCAAGTACCTAACAATGTACCTGACTCCTAAGAGGCATTTGCTATGTATTTGTTGGAGTAGTGAATATTCTGTTGCTATTTTGGGGCCCAACATTGGACTTCTAAGGAGAACCATCTCCAGCCTCCTTGACTACTAAGTATCGTTCTTGATGGGCCCAGAGACAAGGTTCCCAGAGAATGTGTCCCCTGACATAAAGCCTGACAGCTTGAGAAAGTGGAGACAGGCTGCAATACAATATATCGTGATACCGTACAGTTAGGAGAGCTTTCAACTACTAGGCCGATACTAAACAAACTAAACTAGTTTAGGGTAGAAGCTACAGTATATCTTTCCTCTTCAGAAATGTCATGTTCTGAACACACTGGACATTAAGTACTGTTATGAGACTCGGCTGGAGACCTAGAAAACCATTAAAGGAGAAAGTAGACGTTTCTGTTCCCACACCCCACAAAGGAAGGAAAAGAGCAAATCAATACACTCTTCACTGTGTGCACCAGAGTAAGGAAAAAGAAGTTCCAGGTTGGCCTTGGGGTGGAGGATGGTTCTCAGGAGGGAGAGAAGGGAGAACTTCCCTGGCATGGTGGGCATGAATAACACCGGAAACTGCCAGCACAAACGGTGGCAAATCAGGACAGCTCACCTGTGAGAGGGAGACACGAGCACTCCCTGTAGCAGAGAGAAGCCAGCAGCTCCTCTCAGGCCAACAAACTCTTAGGGTGGACTGAAGAGGGAATAGCAGGATTCTGAAGCGGCCCCCAGGGCATGTTTATGACAACACGGTTTGGGAGTGGGGGCACTGGTGTTCTCTGCTTCCGCAAGTCCAGTCACTCCCGCACCTGTGTTCCACTCCTTCGATAAGTGGCCTCCGCACCTTGGCATAGCAGGCCAGCAGGAAACACGTGTTGAGTGAACTAAGTGAAGGAACGAACCCGGACCTCCTCCACCCGAACCACCCCGGCAGGTAATTCCGGCTGGTCCAGGTGTTGCCCCAGGGCTCGAATTTTCCTCCGGGCACCACCTTTCCGCCTCAGTCCCAGGCGGCCAATCGCCCGGCTCGCGGCAGTGGAGCGGGCAGGCGGGAGGGGCTTGGCTCCCTCTCCTCCCGGATCTCGGGGCGTCTCTCGCCAATCCGGGGCCAAACCCTGCCCGGGGGAAGGCCCCTCCCCAAAGGCTGGCAGCAGATGGCGCGGAAGAAAGTGGCGCCTGCATAGACCAGGGAGCGAGGGCGAAACGGCGCACCTGGCGGGTCGCGCGGGGCAGCGCGCCGCGGCCACCGGGTGCGCGCCCCCCGCGCGTCGCGGCCCCGCCTCGGCCTTGCTGGGGACGCGGGCCCGGAGCTGCGCGGCCGGCCCTTCCCGCCTGGCCGGCGCCTCGGCCTCACCTCGCTCACCAGCCCCTGCCAGTCGCTCTCGGTCCGGTCGCCGTTCATGGCCTCCTCCTCCTCCATGCGCGGGCCGCCTGCATGGACGTCCTCCTTCTTCCTCCTCCTCCTCCTCCTCCCCCTCCTCCCGTCGCGCCGCCGCCCGGGCCCCGCGCGGCCCCGAGAGGGCCCGGCGCCTCCGAGCCGCCGCACCGCCGCCTCCCGTGGCCGCCCGCGCTGTTGCCTCCACGTCAGCCTCCGCGGGAGGAAGGGGAGGAGGGGCCGGGCCGCAGCCTCAGCCAAGGCCGGGCCGCCGAGCCCCGCCGCCCCGCGGCAGGCCTGTGTCCCCCCAAAGAAGCAAATCCCCAAATCCAGCTATGCCCCGCGCACGGTCACGACCCCCACCACTAGAATGTCAGCCCTACCAGGCAGGGAGTGCCTTTGTTCGCTGGTGAATGTTTGGTGCCATCCTGGCTCACAGTAGGTGCTCTACAAATATTTGTTGAATGCATAAATGAATGAACCGCATATGTACTTAGCATTGTTTATGAAACTAATGTTGGCTTATATTTTTTTACAGTATCAGCTGTCAGGGATAGAAAGCAAATCTAATAATTGAAAATGAAGCATTATTGGATTTTAAATGGGGCCAAAGGCTCTATGTGTTGCTTAGCATGAGTCGAGAGAGGTGTTTTGAAGACATTCTGGCATCCAGTTGAGACTTTCTCCTAAGAAGAACTGAAAGAATTAACAGAGAGAAGGTGAATCTCACACATGAGTCAAATACTATTCAAAGTAGTGCACCTGGGCCACGTACAAATCCTCTCATGGACCACCAGCAATAGCTAGCTTTCCCTACTTGTAGAAACACTACCTAAGGAGGTGAGCAGGTAGGTTGAGACGGTGTGAACACGTTTTACAGTTGTGGAAACATCACAGCCAGGATTTATGTATAATCTTTAGCCCCTGTTTATCCTGGATCAACCCTGTGAGATAGATGTTATCCCCATTTATCAGATGAGGAAACTGAGGCCTGAAAAGTGGAGAAACAGAGATTCAACTAGGACTTCTGGCTCCAGAATCTCGGAAACCTGAAAATGAGGTATCACATCTGTAGCTGGAAATATCGAACTCTATGCTTGGCCTTGTCTTGTTGGCATAGTAGATTGTAAAATGGCAGCAATAATTCCCCTTCCTTGTCCTTGCCATTATCACTAACCTTGACACTGGGCTCACTCATGTGACTTGCTCTGGCCTAAGCAATACTTGCAAATGTGCTACAAAAAAGGCTTGTAAAGCACTTGTACAATGAGACTTATTCTTGCTTCTTCTCTTGAGAACCTGTGATCACCACCATGGAAACAAGCCCAGAATAGCTTGCTGGATAATACAGGACTCCCAGGCAACAGCCAACCAACACCAGATATGTGAGTGAGGCCACTGACCCCCGGCTCACCACAAGTGCATGAGTGAGCCCAGCTGAGCCCAGCAGAAGAACTACCCAACTGAGCCTTGCCCAATTTGCTGAACCACAGGACCACCAACTATTATAAATAAATAGTTGTAGTTTAAGCCACTAAATTTCGGGGTAGTTTTCTGTGTTATCAACAGATAACTGATATAGATGATGACACTATTGATGAAAGACCTTTATAGCCTGAACTCTCCCTGGCAGCCCCTGAAAAGGCAACAGTCCCTGGCATCATAATATGTTGGGTCCTCATCTAAAGAAGATTCTACAATGAACTCTGATAGCCCAAGGGCTAAGAGATGGAGCCGGTCTACCAGTCAGTACATTGATTTTTGCGCCTGTTGTATACAACTGTACTCATCTTGGGCAAGTTCAAGAACATTGCAGACCGTGATCCTTATCTTGGAGCGTTTGCAAACTAATGCTCTAGAGCAGCGATCCCCAACCTTTTTGGCACCAGAAACCGGTTTCATGGAAGACAATTTTTCCACAGACCGGAGGTGGGGGAGTGGAGTATTGTGGATTGGGGGGTGGTATGGAGCTGAGGCAGTGATGTGTGGCCCATTTCCTAACAGGCCACAGACCAGTACTGGGCTGCCGCCCGGAGTTTGGGGTCCACAGCTCTAGAGAACAAGAGAAAAAGAAGGAGCTAGAATGCAGCTAAAGCTTCTGGTCTTCTGACCATTCCAGGCCACCTGACTCATTCTGTTTTTCATCTAAGGAGGTGGAAAGAAGGTCATCCCTGAGCTGAATGTCTAGAGTTAATTAACTCAGTGCCAAGCACTTGTTCCTAACAGCCTGATGTCTCGTGCCTAAAAAGCAAGGTACTGTCTGCCAATATATTGCCCTCTGGCAAACCATCTGGTTTCATTCTGACCTGTCTATGAAATAGACTGCAGGAAGAGTGGACAGAACTTGATCCATCTGTCTTCTGAGCCTTCTTGTCTGTGCCTTGCTCTCTGCTGGCATTCAGGTGGGAAAGCCCATTCCAGTTATACATTTAGCTGAACCTTTTACCATGTGCAGCTACTGCTTTGTAGCCTTGACTGATCTTTCAAGCAGCAGGACAGACAATCAACGAACAGCTGGGAGTGAAGAAATCTTCACATCAGAGACTATATACCTTTAAGACAACTCTCTCTTTGACTCCATTTCCCTTATTTGCTTTCTTGCCCTGAAATAAGTCAGACAGTTGTTAAGGTATTTAAAAATAAAGATGGGGAGGAAAATCAAAGAGTGGCATGCCTCTACCCTTCCCAGCAGGTGGAGAAACTTTCAGCTCAGTTGAAATGGCGTCTCTAGCTGCCTGCGTTTTCCTTCGAGGTTTCACGCCCCAAGTGCCTGCTCGAACCTCTTAGCTTGTGAGATGTGATGAGATCACAAACCAAGGCAATGTAGCTGCAAGCAATTCTTTTTTATCTCTTTTCATTTATGTAGCCTGACATTGAGTAATAATAATAATTAAATGCAGTTTAAGCTTTTAGGCACCTATACCAAAAGGCCTCTAGATACCTCGTCAACAGCAGCCCAGGCTGACAAAAACAAAAGCTAATTATATTGTGGTTAACTTTTTTCAAAGAAAAAAATAAAACCACTCACCAACTATCTTTATCTCTGATAAAAGCAGTACATTAAATGTCCCATCCGAGAGTCTGTTTGCATACGACCATTTTAAAACCAGGTGTCCTTGTCTTAAATTTGCCGCCCTGGCACAAAGTATTGAAACTTTGTGGCTTTAGCCTCTATTTTCACAACTCCTTAGCATTCTGAAAAATCATCTCTAGGGACCCAATTTTTCCATATAGATTCACAGCCCCAGGGCCAGTTTTATTGATTTATTTATACGCACCTATAGTGTTAGAAGAAAGTACTTAGATGCTTTTGAGTGATGCTTTTCACTTTTAAAAGTTTGAGAGAGTTTTAGACATGGAAACTCCAAAATAGCTTAATCTAAGAAATTGAACCAGCACATACTGATGAAAACACAAAAATCTCTGGAGAGATTGGGAAAGAAAGGAAGATTTAAACTTATTGTTAGAAACCCAAGCCTCTCGTTATGGGTTCTCCACTGACTTAGAGGATGACTCTGGCCAAGTCCCAAGAGCCTCAGACACACGGGAAAGCCCTAAAGCTTTTGATATGGCTTCTCCAGACGGTATGTTCAGTTCAAATTCTGACTGCCCAAGCAAAATTCTGCCTGTCAGAGTTCTCATTAAAGGAAACTAAGCAAATCTCCAGTGGAGATTTTGGTTCGGCGTTGCCCTGAGCTGTATAGTTGGGGCAATATTCATGGCCACTTTGTTTTCCCCAGTCACTTTTCTATTGCCTGAATTAAGAAAACCAGTCTGGGGAAAAAATGATTTATAACGACTGTGGTTTATAATGGCATACATATATATATATTAATTAGCTCTATCTAGGCCAAGGTCCCCAATTCTTGCTCTTGTCAAAGGAAGGCCATTTTGACAGGTCTTGCCAGGAGCCCTCATCTTTGCTAAATGATTTCCTTTGCTCTTGGTTTTAACCAGGGTCAGGGGACTGCAGGACCCTGTGTGCACCGCAGCCAGGCCTCCCGCAGAGTCCTGAGCCCGGAGGTCCCCTGGGCCACTGGCCTCAATTCTGGAGAAGGTAAGCCTCCCTCTCTTCCCAGGTCCTAGAGATGCTCTGCCATGGCCAGCAGCCAGACACCAGAGAGGCAGATGGGGAACTCTGGCCGGGTGCTGACCCAGGGCATCCTCCTTTCTTAGCTCCCTGAACCCCCAGGTCCTCTGGCGGTGCCACCAAGCCCTTCCTGCCCAGCAGCCCACAATCAGCTGCGCTCTGCCCCGCTCCAGGGCAGCAGGGAGTGGAAGGAAGTTGCGCTCCCCGCTGAAATGCAGAGGCGCTCAAATGACTTGAGAGGGGCTGATGACAGCCTGGCAGGCCGGGTACCCGCAATTGTCATCGTAAGGGGGCTCAAGCGTGGATGTGATTGGCTTGGGCGTTGCCAGAGGCGGGCGGTGGGAAGGGGCAGGCAGAAGGGCCCCTTCGACAGCTGGCAGAAGACAGGGTTCTGGGAGGAGGACTGGGGTGTCAGGAGGAAAGGAGGACGACCAGGAGGGAGCCAAGAGACAGAAGGAGAGGCAGGGCCTGGGGTGCCTGAGGATAGGCCTCAAAATAAAGAACCTCGGAGGAGAGCTGAAAACCTGGGCACCTGGGCGTGGGAGAAACCCTACCCAGCTGGCGGGGGGTGGCACATGGAAAGAGTTAACTGACAGGGAAAGTCATCGCTCTCAGATTATTCACATCTGTTGTACTTATCGATAATGTATTTCTTTGCTTCTGCGGGGGGTGGGGGATATGATTCAGCACAAATTCGATGTAAATTTATGGAAATGGAAGGCAGAGAGGCAGCAGGCCCTGTGCTGCTGGCGGGTTGGCAGCGCGGCCCTCGGCGAGGTGGAGGTTACTGCTCTCTGGACTCGGGGAGCTGAAAATAGAAACGTCTGACTTGGGGGCCGCTGGCCTCTCCTGCAGGCCGGGAGAGGGACTGACCCTGTCGCTCTGGAAGACTTATGGAAAAAAAAGTCTGATGAATGTGTAAAATAGGATCACCTACATTGTCCTCCTGTCTAATCTTTGTCTTAGGGTGGGGGACAATTTTTGCCAAGCAGATGTGAGTGGACTTATTTCAATGGAAAGGGAGGGGAAAAAAAAAGAAAAGAATTAACATTATTGAGGACCTACTGTGTGCGCCAGATTTGCTAGTGAAGTGACAGAAATGTTTTTCCTTCTGCACTTGGAAGAATAATGGGGCTTGGAGAAGGGAAAACAAAGAAAACAATTTGATGGAGAGGGTGAAGAGGTGGCAGCCCATAGAAATGGCCAGAGCTAGTAAAATATTTATTGCCCATTAGGCTGTCCTTCGGAACACTGGATGTTGATTTTTCTCTCTCCACCCCCCGTACCAGGTCATGGCATTTATCTAATAATGTGCCTCTCTCAGTTGGTGGCAGCCTTTCTGGCCTGGCTGTGACCAAGACAGCACGTTGAACCTCGCACAGTTTGAGAATTGCGTCTCCAGGCCAGGCCTTGCTCTGCCTTGCAATTGCATTGGAACGGGAGATTCAAGACACTGAGATGCAAAGCCTGGGCCAGCGGATTTTGCTGTCTCTTCATTCCTGTTAGAGACAGATATTGCTGACCCTGGTTCCTGCCTTCTGATAAAGCTGCCATTCCTTTCGTTGTCCAAACCTCAGCCCTCAGCTGCCGAGGCTCCCTTGGTCTGGGGGTAGACAAAGAGGAGTTGGTCTGCGGCTCACAGCTAGGGTTTGTGGGTGCGACTGGGCAACCATTTCAAAGGGTGGGAGTGATCTGATCACTTTTTAATTACATCTGTGGGGCAGAAATTGTCAGCCCGTGGTAACATCAGTTACAATGCTTTGACCTCATTCAGTCAGATTTCTCTTTGTTCTCTAATAGAAACTCAAAATGGCAAACAAACGTGGTTTCTAAATAAATAGACACTGTCAACAAGGGTGTTTGCCGGCTTATCATGTTTCCTGCTATTGCATCGAGTGGCTTACGTTTGAGAAAGAGGCACACGTATGCCCCTTCTGTGTCCACATATGACACATGGGTTGCCATTTATTAGCACCATTTGTTCCCGTGAGACAGGAAAAACAATCTTAAAGTGACATGAGCGAGGCCTAGCAGGATCTCCTTTAACATAAGGGTTATTTATCCCCCTGACAAGTATGTCTTGAGCTTCTCTTACATGCTGAGCTAGGCTATGGGGATGACAAGGAGGCTAAGACACAGTCCTCTGCCCCCGAGGCTCTTGGAGTGTAATAGCCACGTTCCCAAGCAGCGACACACTGCAGAAACACAGAGACGTACCACAATTGTACTCTCCGGCTGCGATGGGACACACAGCCTCTCCAGTAACTGGAAAAGAACTGTGCAAACTAGATCCATTCGGTACACTCAAAAACAGTTAAATTGGTAAATTTTATTTTATACATGTTTTACTGTTTAAAAAAAAAACACCTTGAGGGAAAAAAAAGCAGGAAAAGCAGGTCCATTTGGAAAGCTATGAGAAAGCAGGATTGAAGACTGCAAAGACACAGAAAGCATGAATTGGGCGAGTTTGCTCACTAAATCCCAGGACATTTGAAAATGAGGAAGCAATAACCCCTCTCCAAGGGGAAGGAAGTAGTAAATTGGACAAAACTTTAAAAAGGGAACAGTGGGTTGGAACAGCAAGTGTGGAAACTGAGGCACCTTAATCCCTCTGTGACTTAGTGTCCTCATCTCTACAAGGTGCGGATTGGGCCAGCTGATCTTGAAGGCCTGTGACTCTATGAAATTAATTTTACGTTTGGGTGGGACTCTGTACAAAAGGTTAGTGACGATGCTGTTACTATCACCCAAGAAAGATTACAGTGCCTTACAACACAGAAATGTTAGGAATCTTAGAGATCTGGATCCTTTACTTACAAGAGAAGAAATAGAGCCCCAGAGTGCTAAAGCAATGTGCTCAGGGTCACACAGCATATCAGGGATGGAGCTGTGGCTAGAGCCCAGAACTTCTGATTCCCATGATCTGGTTCCTTCATAGTGCTTAGAAGTTGAGGATATTTGAAGCTCATCAAAAGGATAATTCTGGTTATCTATTGCTGTGCAACAGGCCACCTAGTAAAACCTAGTGTCTTAAACATCAATTTCTTATTGCCTTTTGTGGTTTTGTGGGTTGACTGGCTCAGCTGGGTGGTTTTCATGTGGAGTCTCCTGGGTGAATGTCAGATGGGTGCTGGGGGCTGTGGTTACCTGAAGACTTGACTGGACTGGACATCCAAGACGGCCCACTCATGTGGCTGTCCGTCAGCTGGGAGCTGAGCAGAGGCTGTCAGCTGCAGCACCCACTCATGTCTTTCCATGTTGGGCTTCCCACAGCATGGCAGCGGGGTTCCTGGAAAGAGCTTCCTAAGGGCTAGTGTTCCAAGGGAGAGAAAGTGGAAGTCCCAAGTCCTCTTAAAGGCTAGCCTGGAACTGGCATAGAGTCACTTCTACCATATCATATTGATCAAAGTGGTCACAGGCAGGTTAGCCCAGATTCAAAGGGGTGGAGGAATAGGCTCTCTCTTTACATGGTCATAGAGTGGAGTCATGTGCGTACAGGGAGGGAAGGGTTTCATGGCCTTCATCTTTGGAGACGAACGCCCATTAACAGCAGTCTTGATTTTTACCACAAATTATCCTTTAGTGCCCTGTTTAGAAAAAAGAATACTGGGCAAGTATTAACCAAGCCTGACATTTTTTATCCTAATGGAAACAAAATCGATTGAATACAGGCCTCAAAACACATGGAGTTTTTTAAGACCCTACCAGTTCAGGGGTCACTTACATAAAACCATGGCATAGGAGAGTCCCTGAAAAAATAGTCACTGAGGAACGTATGAGGACATCTAGTAACGAAAGGAGGGTTGAACGATCAGTCGCAGGTACTGAAACATTGGAAGGTTCTCTTCAATTTCCCTTCACTAGGACAGGTAGGGAAGTAGACAGCGGCATTGCAACTCCGCTGAGATTAAACTCCTTGAGGACAGGGACTGTGCCTTATTCATCTCTGCATCCCTAGGGCCCAGGACGGTGCCTGGCACATAGTAGAGGTTTCATAAATGTTTGTTGAGCTCCATTTAAATACCGTTCTTCTCATTAATAATATAAACTAACATTTAACGAGCCCTTGCCATACACCAGGCACTTTGCTAAACACGTGACATGTGTCACTTCATCTATTCTTCACGTAACTGTATAATTATCTGTAATGACCCCAGGTCTGATATTTAGCAGGGAAAACCCAGGAGGATCCCGTTGGTTGTTGAAATATTAAAATACTTTTATACAGATTGGTGAATAACAGCTGCTCTGGGCCCCTTGAAGGAAGCCTCTATCCTCATACCTTTCCCGCACTGAACACCCCAGCCCGAGAGAGCCCCAGTGGGCACTGCCCAGGGGCCCCCCATGACTAAGAGCCCTCTATGGCCGCCCCCCCCCGCCCACACACAATGGCTCCCATCCTCATATGTCTCCCTGGCCTGAATTGATAGGACCATAAAGAGGTCTGCAGAGGTCCGGTGCAGGTGGTGCGGTACCTCAGCAGGTAAATGCTTGGTGCCCATATACCCCTACAAGAGCGGACCAACTAATGCCAACTAATGTGCAGGTGGTCGCCCTCCGCTGGCCACTTGAGGGAATGGCACCCTCTGCGATGCATTTTATGGGCTGTTGACGACTATTTGGCACCCTGATTATCCACACTTGAGAGAAAAGGAAGCTTTTAAAAGGATTTAAAAGGATTTTAAAGAGGTTTTAAATGACTCGGCCAAAGTCACACAGTTAGTAAGGGGTGGATCCAGGACGAAACTGCTTCCCAAATCCACACCCCCTTTGTCGTGCTATGCTACTGTGACAGTTTGCTAGGGCTGCTGTGACAAAGGACCACAGACTGGGTGATTTATGCAGCGGGAATTTACAGCCTCACAGTTCCCAAGGCTGGAAGGCTGAAACCACGGTGTCGGCAGGGTTAGTCCCCTCTGGGGGCCATGCGAGAAGCTGTTCCAGGTGCCTTCTCCCTGCGTCTCGTCACATCATCTTCCCTCTCTGTACGTGTCTGTCTCTGTGTCCAAATTTCCACTTCGGGACACCAGTCATATTGGATAAAAGGCCACCCAGCTCCAGTGTGACCTTGTCTTAACTAACTACATCTACAGTGACCCTATTTCCAAATAAGGTCACATTCTGAGATACTGGAGGTTAGGATTTCAGCATATGAATTTGGAAGGGGACCTAGCTAGCTTCTATATATCCCATAACAGCGACTTTCTTTTCAATGAGATGTAGCCCCATCTCTCTGTAACATCTCCATAAATCTTCTAGAGAAAGTTCACGTTGTGTATGTCCCCTAGGTCCCCGTGAATGCCCAGCCATCCAAGGCTTCCCCGCTGACTTCAGTCAGGGTGGTTTGAGTCGGTGCTGACTCGGTAATATTTGCCCCCTCCCCACAATCCACGTCTTTCTATTGTGCCAAGCCATTTTGATATTTAGTTGAAGGCTGTGAGATGAGGCGTTTTGACTCATTTTTGTTCTTTTTCATGCTTCTCCGACGTCCCGAAGCTCACTGCTGTTCCTACCATCAGTGGCTGGCGCATGAGTAAGCTCTTGTGCCTTCAGCAGTTTCGTGAACTCTGCAGCGTGCAAGACCCTGGAACTGCTGTTCACAAATGATGAATCCCTTCTTAGTGCCAAAGAGACACTACAAAGGCTTTCCCCAGCGAGTGCTATAGGAAGGTATTGCCTTTGGAACTTTCCTCTCAACTGGGGGCATCTACTATTTCCTGAGTATGTGAGATGCTAGCCTGGTTTTCGTGCATACTCCTTTGAAACCCTCAGTAACCTTGGTCTCAGATGCAGTGTCCTCGGACTTGGAAACTCGTTGGACCAAAAATGTCTACAACTTATTTTTCCCCTTAGATTTTCTTTTTTTATTGATTTTCCATTTTTAGCACAAGATTGATCACCAGAAAAATACCAATTTACATACAGATTCTGCTAAACTCAGCATCCTGTATACTTGGGACTTTTTCATCCATAAACCAATTTTTTAAAGAGAGAGATTCTATTATCAGAAACGTCCCTGATGACACTCAAGATGGTCTACAGGGAACAAATTTCGGAGGACCACAGCCTGGTGGGGTGAGCTTAGCTGATTTGTGAACGTAACTATGAAGCAAGGTCATGGGTTAACACCACAGGGGCAGGTTAATATTTTACTTACTTCTGTGGTCACAAGTGTAAACTACAAACCTTGGTCAGCTATCTTACAAGTTCATTTAATAACATTCAACAAATACTTTTTGAGTATCTAGCATGTGCCAGGCACTGTTCAGGTGCTGGGAACAGAGCAGCAGCAAGAAGGACGTAGGCCTTATTCTCATGATGGCTACAGTAGGGTGGGGAAGCAGATATCAATGAATTATACAAAAAAATTATTTAATTACCAATGTAATAGGTGCTATGAGATGAAAAAACAGGGCTGCTATGAGAGCTCTAATAGAGAATCTGAGTGAAGGGTCATTGGAAGAAAGACCTGAAGGGTACAAAGTTAGCTAGGCAAGAAGGTGGACTGAGAAGGAGGACCAGCCAGGCAGAGAGAACCGCTGAGGACAGAAGAACTTGATGAAGATTAGCATGACCAGAGGACAGGGAGGAGGGAAGAGAGTGACAGGAGATCAGGCTGGAGGGAGGACCGGAGCCTTAGCCATATTAAGGAAGTTGGAATTTATCACACAAGCATGGAGAGCCTTTGAAGTGTGTATTAGGATTAAACCTAAGCTTTAGTAACAAAGAGACCCAAATATACAATGGCTTGACTAAGAAAGAATTTAATTTCTCCTTCACACGACAGACTGGCAGGGACCCTGCGGTCCTCACATATTGTCATTCCCCCTTCACCTCGGATGTCGCCCTCAAATGCAGGTTTGAAGCTGGTTACCGGCTCAAGTGTGTTCCAGCATATGGGAAGGGGGAAAAGTCCAGGCAATTTCCTTCTAAGCAAGTGACGGGGAAGTGACATATGTCATGGCCACTCACATTCCATTAGTGAGGACTGAGTCACAGGGCCACACACGACCACAAAGGAGGCAGGGCCATGTTTCTGTAGCTGGCTAGCCATGCGCCCAGAAAGAAGAAAACAGATTTGGGTTGAGGGGGCAGGATCAGTCAGTCTTACCTATAGGGTTTTAAGCGATAAAGTGATGAGATCAGATTTTCAAGACTTTGCGGCTGAAAAGAAATCTTGGAAATCATTTAAACCAAACCCTTCCATCTTATGAATGTGGAAACCAAATGAGGTTCTGGGCTCCAGTAACCACTGCTGCAGAACAAACCATGGCAGACTTAGTGGTGTAAAGTGTCCCATTATGGCCACGGATTCTACGTTC
>CAUYRB010047950.1:0-23475 GCA_963574695.1 Propithecus perrieri
CGGCATGCCGTGAAGAAGCCGCTCCCGCTCTCTCCCAGCCACCAGGCCTCACCTTGTCTGGCGTCTCTTTGGCCACGCCGCAGCGGACCCAGGCCACGCATGTCACCTGGCGGCTGCGGTTCATGGTCCTCGGCTCAAGGACCTGTCAGGCTACAGACCGGGCCGCAGCGAGAGAGGCCGCAGGCACTCGGTAGCCGGCACGCCCGGGACTCCGCACGGGTCCGCCGCCAGGGCGGGGCGCAGGCGCGGACGCTTGCTGCTGCAGTGTCGGCGCCCACTTATGACGTCACTCGGCGGCGCCGAATGGGAAAGGGGTGGAGAAACGAATGAAGCGGAAGCAGCGGGGCGACGAGTCCACGTGGGGTGGACCGTGCTCGGTCAAGTACCATGAAAACGCTTTTCAGGATCATTTGTAATGGTGTCTGCTGGAGGCACAGAAACTATTTGATACTGTAGGGGTTAGTGAGAGGCAAAATTCCACCTTTATTTTGCTTGCAGTTCCATAGACTTAAAGCTGACAAATGGTAGAGTTTTGTGGGTTTGTGGGTTTTTTTTTTAAAGATTTCTCCAAAATGAACTTGTCATTTCAAGGGAATTCCACCATTATATTTCATTACTTTTTTTTTTTTGAGACAGGGTCTCACTCTGTTGCCCAGCCTAGAGTGCAGTGACCTCATCAGAGCTCAGTGCAAGCCTCAAACTCCTAGGTTCAAGAGCTCCTCCTGCCTCAGCCTTCCAAGTAGCTGGGACTACAGGCATGTGCCACCGCACCTGGCCTGCGTTCTTGAATGTTTCTTTCTCACCTTAAAACATTTCTCACCTACTTTCTCACCTGTTATTTACTAAGTATGCAGTAGTGATTGTAGCATTGGCAAACACAAAGTGCTTGTTAGCTTGAGGGCACCATTTTAAGTGGCTTATATTGATGTGGTTACTTCTTAACCCTACGTGGGAGGTCTTATTTCCATTTTACACGTGGGGAAACGATGATCTTTCCCAAGGTCACACTGCTAGTAAGTGGTGTAGCTAGGATATGAAGCCAGACAATGTGAATCCAATACCTGGCTACTATGTCATGCTTCGTAGCTAAGGTCAGAGTCACCTATTGGAAAATGTCAGTGGCTGGAGGACTTTAGAATAGAAAGTCTTAACCTAGCATCCCAGAAAGATCTGGATTTTGATCTTTCTTGGCTTCTTGGCTGTGTGACTCTGTCTGGGTTATTTGCCCTCTCTGATCTTCAACATGCCTACTTCTGAGACAGGCAAACAAAAGGAACAGGAGAGTGACTGCCATGGAGAAAAAGTGGTGGCAAAGGTAAGTCTTCCACAGTTGCATTGTCAAAAGGAAGGGGTCCACTGTGGGGTCAATTTGGGGACATTTTTGCAACAAATTTATTTTTACATACAGTATTTTACTTGGTTCTCACAACAACACTGATGAAATACGATCAAGAATTACCTTTATTTTAAAGATGAAGTTACAGGTTCCAGTGGTTAAATACCTTACTACCTTGAGATCACATACATGGTTAGGAGCTGATAGAACTACAGGTAGTTCTTTCTTTTTTTTTAGTTTTAATTTTAATTTTTGTCTTTGCAATTGCTTTGTCATAATACAGGTAGTTCTATTACCAACTCTACACTAAGCCTAATACCCTTGGCCTTCTACCAGCTTGACGAGAGATCCTTTAAGGAGTAAATTGCTCATTGTTGGGTAGGCAGATTATGTGTTCCCTAAGGCCTCTTCCAGTGCTCTGTTTCTCTAAACTGACTCTTCAGTGGTTTCTTTGCTTTTGGCCCATTTAGAAAAATGGTAGGTGGAACCCATTCTACTAAGTGAAGTATCCCAAGAATGGAAAAACAAGCACCACATGTACTTACCAGCAAAATTGGTATTAACTGATCAATACTTAAGTGCATATATAGTAATAACATTCATCAGGTGTCGGGCACATGGGAGGGGGGAGGAGAGGATGGGTATATACACACCTAATGGGTGCGGTGTGCACCGTCTGGGGGATGGACACATTTAAAGCTCTGACTCGGGTGGGGCAAGGGCAATATATGTAACCTAAGCATTTGTACCCCTGTAATATGTGGAAATAAAAATAAATAAATAAAAAAAACAAAAAAGAAAAATGGTAGTTTTTCAAAGATGGATGTAATATCATCCTTCACACATTTTTATACAATGTGATCGTAATACTCCTCCATCAAAGCATGAACTCCCCGCTTTGAATCTGGGTAGGCTTATGACTGCTTCGACCAGTGGAGTATGGCAGAAGTGAGACTTCCAAGATTAGGTCATAAATGGGATGCAGGTTTTGCCTTTTTGTTTTTTTCTGCTGGAACACTCACGTTCGAAGCCCTGAGGCCACCATGTTGTGAGGAAGCCGAACCACCTGGAGAGGCCACATGTGGGTGCTCTAGTGGACAGTTCTAGTTTTTAAGTTGACTCGGACATGTAAATGAAAGAGACTTCAGATGATTCCAGCTCCCAAACATTGATTCACCCCTAGCCCTCGAGTTTTCCCAGCTGAGACCCAGCCACCATGGAGCAAAGACAAGCCATCCCCACTGTGCCCTGACCAAAGCTCTGAGCCCCAGAATCCGTGAGCTTAGTAAAATGGTTGTTTAAAACCACTAAGTTTTTTTTATCCTTCCATAATTTTTTTGTTATGGCAAAATATCTGTAACATAAAATTTACCATTTAAGAGTTCAGTTTAGTGGCATTAAGTACCACATCACTAAGTTTTGAGGTTACTAAATACAGCAATGATAATGAACAGGTGAGAACCTATGCTGTATTTAGAATAGAGCACATGAACTGATTTATTAGTAGAGGCTGATTTATTAACACCTGGCTGAGCTTAGTCAGGTGGGCTCACCTGGTATACAGGAGTGGGCTTGTGTTTAAATATTTGACTCTGGGCCTTTTCCCTCTGGGGGTTGCCCTCTTATGAGCCAGCTACTGCTCTGTGATGGCCCAGTTTCTGGTTTGCTGCCATACCCAGCATGGCGCCTGGTGCAGAGTGGACAGTTGATGAATATTTGTTAAATGAGTGAATAAATCAAACAATAGAAGGTAGGCTAGGACTCTGGTTATCCCGGGCCTGCCAAGCCCACCCTTTTTTGTGGGATTTATTTCTGACATTCTGCCACCTCAGCCCAAGCTATGAATTCCCTTTAAAAATGGAAATCCAAATGTAGCAGGCATTATTAGCTCTGTATAATGAGAATTGAAAGAGATCCAAGTTTAAGTAGCTCTGTTTCTAAGCCTGATTCTGGGGAGCTGATGAGCATATTTAACTCAGAAAAGCTTCTTTGCCAGAGGCTGGGAAAAAAATGTACTTGGTGGCACGTTGGCTATTCTTAGAGTTAAAAGTCCCAGAGGATGAACCCAGGCCCATGCTGGGCTCTTGTTACACCCTCTAGCTCAGTGTCATGTGTGATTAGGCCCGTAAACATTACTTCTAATTGGCCGGGAGTGCTGGGAAGGCGGTGAAACCTGTAGTAGCCTCCTTGCCCATTATATGAGGCTGTGTTTCTTGCCCCTCCTCTAGCTAACCCTACAATATTAGCTGACAAAGCGCTGAAGGAATAATAATAGCTACCAGTTATCAAGTGCTAGAGACTCATACCGTGAACAGATTTTACAGTGACAAAACCAGATGTACAAAAATGAAACTTGATTTTTCTAGAACTGAACTTAATTTTTAATTTCATGAGAACAAGAATGATGAGGGTCTTGTTACCATAGTACTGCTAACACCTAGCAGAGTACCTGGCATGACAAATGCTAATAAATATTAAATATTTCTTGAGTAAGTGAATGATTAATTAGAGTTCTAAAATGAAATTCAAAGACATTAGGAAATTTGCCCAATGTCATGTAGTTAGTAATGGCAAGATATTAATACTATCCTGACTCCTGGTATAGAGTTCTTTCCTTTCTGCCACGCAAGTTTTCTGGTAGAGTTGCTGGACCATTCATTCCTTGGTCTATCAGGACGCTTTTGAATGCAAGTGACAGATAACGCAACTCTAATTGCCTTAGGCAAGAAATGGAATTTAGGTGCTCAGATGACTCAAGAATCTAATGACGTAAATGATTTCAGACATAGCTTCAGACATAGCTGGACTCAGGGCTTAAACCTTGGTCATCAGGATTTGACCTCCCTCCCATATTTTTTGTCTCTGTCTTCCAATATGTTGGCCTAATTTTAAACCTTCAGCAGCTTTGGGGTTGCAGCATCCTTACTATTTGCAGCCCTAGGAGAAAAAGCATTTGCCCTTCTCTCTACTTCTGTCTCATTTGTCTCTCTGGTTCTGGAATGGCCACCAGTCACTGCGGTCAGGAGAAGGTGATGCTCTGCTTGGCTGGGCCTGAGCCACATACCCAGCCCTGGAGCCAGGGAGGGAATCATGTCTACGTGGAACACATGGATTGAGAGTGGGGAAGGAAGAGTTCTCTTGAGGAAACTTCGGATGCTGCTACCAGGAGTGGGCTGGCAGGAAGGACTCATGACGTTCACCAAACACTTTCTCTGCCATCTTTATGCGCAGCACGGATTGGGAGACAGGGAGCTACAAAGATAAACATGACACAGTCCTTCCCTCCTGAGAAACTTACATCCAACGGAGGATCAGAGGGGTATAGTCAAGGGAAAATTAAGACATACAAGCAAATGTCACTGCAGCGGCCTGATTGGCAACCGCCTCACCCTGTTCACCTTGCAGTTGCTGGGTGACAGCCGAGGTTTCTGACCACTTGCCCTTCTCTAGACACTCTGCATTGCCCCAGACCCCGCCTCCATGATGCCGCCACCATCACGATTTCTTAGAAAAACTCCTTTTCCCAGGTTTTAGCTTTCCGTCTCACCTAGCTTCTGCGAAACACTTCAGTGTTTATCTTAAAGCGAAGCTTCAACCTCATAAGCTTTCCAACTCAAGTTCTACCTTGGTTTTCTGCTCCAAATGACCAGCTGTGTGGTAGCAGGTTCACAATCCCAGATGTGAGGCTGGAGCAGTGTGAACAAGGAGAGGGGGCAGAGAGGTGACAGGGAGCCAGATGCTGTGGTCTCGCTGTTGCTGGCTAGGCAGGCCTGGCGCTGTGAGGAGGGGCGTAGGATGATGCATGACACGATCTGACTTACATTTCAGGTCATCTGAGCTCCTGTGTGCACATCGCCAGGGGCGTGGCAGAGAGAATGTGAACGTGAGAATATGAGGAGGCTATTGCGGTAATTGGTGACGTGGATGAGCGTGTCGGCTGGCTGTGGGATCTAGGGAAGCGGGAAAGATGCCATCTTCTGCTGGGAGGGTCTGTAGAGAATTTGTGGCCGTATTTAATCTACCACAGCTGAGAAGACTGATGAGAAAACGGGAGGTGACTGATCTAAGACCACACATCACGTAAGTGTCAAGATGGGGACAGAGCCTGGGTTTTCCAACTTAAGTCCTGTGTGGTTCCTCCCGTGCCCACACAGCCTCTTTTTAGAAGGGAAGACAGAAACGTGTACCCAGGTGAGAGGGGAAGACTTTCACCAAAGCCCTAGATATAATGCAGTCAGTCACATCCTTGCCATCTCAAACCCTACCTACGTGGCACTAACAGAAATTTCCGAGGGGACAGGGAGATGGACCAAATTGTTCACACGAAGCAGAGGAAGGATGAGTTGGGCAAAGATTTCCATCTTTTTCTTCATGATGCCAAAGGACAGAGGATGTGGATTTATTTCAGAGGATCCTCAGCGTGGTGTCCGGGCTCCTGCAGGCTGAATGGACACTGGTCACACGTTTGTCTTCCCCACTAGGCTGTCCTACCCATCTTAGCATACCCAGGGGCTGGCGGAGGGTACATGCCAAACAAACATTTAAGAAAGAAGTGGAAGAATGACTTCTCTCGACCCTTGGTAAGGATGGAACGAATGGAATGATGTCGTTGTTGCACGGCTCTGAGATACGTTCTGGAAGCCGAGGAGTTGTTGACACATTGTATTAATCGTTACAGTGCTCGTGAGTACAGTGTCTAGTGTTGTATCCCCATGCCTGGCAAAGGACAGGTGCTCAGTAAAGATTTATGGAATGAATGAATGGACGAGTGAATCAGTGAAGTCAATCCCTCACTTAGGAGTCAGATTAATGCTCTTCCCTGGAAAAACCGTGGGAACCCCCGAATGCGGACATGTGGCTCCACCTAGTGGACACTCTGGGATTTTGCCTGGACTGTGAACATTTATTTCCCCCAACTTGGTTTGCTCTGTGGCTCCTGGAGTTGCTTGTTCCTGTTTTCCCTACTTTGTCATGGGCTGCTGAGTATGGCAGCCTGACCTCGCAGGTGAGCAGAGGCCTAGATGTCACTCTGAAATGGGCAAGATGTCATTAGGGGGCAGAGTGGACTAGATGAGTTGGCTTAGGGGGCTGGTACCATGCACAGGACACTGGACCAGGTGCCCTGAGGCCTGATATTAGTTTGCTGTGCAGCGTGGGCAGCCCACTTTCTCTCTCTGAGCCACAGTTTTATGGGGACACAGAGGCTGAGATTAGACACACCTGTGATGATCGAGCCCTTACTCTGTGCTCCTGGGCTAGTTCTCAGGTCCCAACATAGCCTCACCTGACATGTGGGACCACCATGCTCATGTTACAGCCGAGGAAACTGGCATTACATTAAGCAGAAAGTCCAAGGCCTCACAGCTACTAAGGGTCAAAACCAGGATTTGAACTCAGATCTATTTGACTCCAGTACCTGTGTAGTTAGCATTGCATTGTCCCACTCTAGAGATGCTCTCTAAAGCCTGTCTATGATTCTACACATCTTGGGCTTGCCCTTTCCTTTGGGGAGGCTGTGTAGCAAACTGGTCAAGGCTGGTGGTCTCTGGAGCCAAACTGCCTCAATTTGAATCCTGATTCTACTTGCATACCCACTCATGAGATGTGTGAGCTTGAGCAAGTCACTTAATCACTCTGCATTTTGTTTTCTCCATCTGTAAAATGGGATGACAACAACAAAGGGTTGCTATGAAACTCTATGCAGCCACACACAGCACTTAGAATACCACCCAGCATATAAATACATAGTTGTACATATGTGTATATAAATATGAAGGTACTTATGTTATTATTTTCTGCCTCTGAACTTTCGCAGCTCCTTGTGATAGGGCTTCAAAGACCTGTAAATTTAGACCTTTAATATTAGTTCCAGTTAAGGTTATGTTTATAGTTACAGAGACACCTTGGCAGGACTGAAGAAACCTTTCTCTGTCTATCTTTAAGGTTGTATACCATTCCAGGGCAATCCTGTCTGTAGGGCACTATGAGTTAATACATGGATTTTTATAAATATTGCAATTGTATTGTGAATGGTACAAGTATATTGCATTCTATTATTTGATGGATAGAAATATTAATTTATTTTTTTAATTTTTTGGAGACAGGGTCTCGCTTTGTCACCCAGGCTGGAGTGCAGTGGTGTGATGGTAGCTCACTGCAGCCTTGAACTTCTGGGCTCAAGCCATCTTCCCACCTCAGCCTCCTGAGTAGCTAGGACTACAGGTGCAGGTTACCATGCCCAGCTAACTTAAAAATTGTTTGTAGAGACAGGGGCTTACTATGTTGTCCAGGCTGGTCTTGAAAATTGGCCTCAAGTGATCCTCCCACCTCAGCCTCCCAAAGTGCTAGGATGACAGGCAGCACCCTGCCTAAATCAGTTTCTTGTTAGTACTTTTATACTCTCAAAGGACATACGTAAGGAAGACATTTTAGATTGCAACTTCTCCCCACAAGAGGTACCATTCGAACGTCCTCTTTTAAGCTTTCTTAGTCTGTTCAGGCTGCTGCAACAAAAATACCATAGACTGAGTGGCTTAAACAACAAATATTTGTTTCTCACAGTTCTAGATGCTGGGAAGTCCAGACCAAGGCATCAGCAGATTTAGTGTCTGGTCAGAGCCTATTTCCTTGTTCACAGAGTGTGGTCTTCTGTGTTCTTACATGACAGAAGGGGAGAGGGAGCTCTCTGGGGTGCCCAGAGGCACTAATCCCATTCATATGGGCTCTGCCCTCATGACCTAATCGCCTCCTAAAGGCCCCACTTCCTAATACCATCATATTGGTGATTAGGTTTCAGCACACGAATTTGGTGGGAACATGGGTATTTAGTCTATAGCACAAGCCTTGCAAAAACTTCCTTCTCTTCAATCCCTTTCTCTGCTCCTTCCCGTGTAGTGGCCCCACTGTCCTACCTTGGACACAAGCTGGTTTTGGCAAACTCACGCGTGTGTGTGTGGTTTTGTACAAAGCCCTTACTCTTCTGTGTCGTCCTTCCCCAGAATGGAGTGGTTTTTATCTAATGATCGGTAAAGAAGCTATTCATAAAGTTGTCAGCAGAAACAGGTGGCAGGAAAGGGTGATTGCGTGTACAGTGTTCTAAAGCTTTTTCACGCTGTTCCCTGGTGAGAAGCAGCAGGGGAAAACCAATCTAATGGGTAAGGCAATTTAACAGACATTCATAGCCGGCTTGAAAAACGTCTCACACCTTCAGTCAGGCGGAAATCACTGGCAATAGAAGCATGCACAAATGACTATCAGAAAATGTCTGAGAACACAGTTCTTAAAATGACTTATTACAGATGAATAAATAAAACAACTTGAGGATCTTCTCCCACATCCCCCTCCCATTCTTTCCCCAAGTCCTGACCACGTAGACAGATCATCTCTGCAGGTACGCTTTGAAAGCTCCTCTGAGGGAGGGGAGTAGAAGAGCCTAATGCGTCTCGGTGACCTGGGGGGACAGAAGCTTCTCAGACCCAGCAGCCACCCGGGGCTCTGGTTAAAATGCAGATTCCACGGTAGCCGGTCTTGGGTCGGAGCTGAGATTCTGCACTCCCCGCAAACTCCTGGTGACGCCCTGTGACTATCTGTGACCCCACTTTGCAGGCGAGGGAGTAAAGCACTTACTTTGGAAAAATCTACAAACACTTGTACAGACGGAGCGACAATGGCAGAGCAGAGAAGTTACCTGTCTTGCCCAAAGTCGCAAACAACAGTGAGGGTGAGTGAGGTCCCGGGCTGGCACTCCTGCCTGGTTCCTGAGCCACCCACCTTAGCCTCCCGAGTAGTTGGGACTTACAGGCCTCCGTGCCTGGCTTTCTGTTTCCTGGTTTTGCTAAAGGAAAAAAAAAAAAAAACCCAAACCCCCAAAGCCCTCACGTACTGGGCTTTCTCAGTCTGCCCTCGTGCTCTTGCTCCCCAAGAATACAGGCATCTTGGAGACGAAGCTTCTGTATGTGCAGTAGGAAATGGGAACAAACCCAACAGTGTTTCAGCGCAAACTGGCCCACATTTTAAAAACCCAACAACCGTGAAAAAACTGGAATGCCTACATAAGCTCGCGGGTTTTTTGCTAGTTTATTCCTTTGAATAAACGCTTTTGAAAGGTTGCAGCTAAAATCAAATTTTGTTTTCATAGCATTCTCAGCAACGGAAAGCAAGTCAATCTCTTGTCTTCCCCGTGGAAGTAAACGTGAGAAGCCCAGTTGCTGCCCCGCAGGACCTGGCCCCCGAATGCTCGTTTTCGTCCCCAGGAGCACGTGACGGCGGCCGTCACTAGCAGCCTTTGCAGGGCTTTTCTGATCTGAAAAGCTCTAGAAGCCGTTGAGTCTTTGAAGTCTTTCTCATCTCTAACAAGAGACTAAGAGCCAGACTCCTCAGGTTCAGATTATTCACTGGGCCTGGAAAGAGGCATCAAATCCAGCCTTGTAGTCACACAACCACACCTGTTCCACCACGCCCTGCGGTGACAGGATGAAACTAGGAGGCCAGGAGATGCCTCCTGGGTGTGTGTCCCTGGTAAGTGAAGCATATCACTGAGTCGTTGTTTGGGGTGAAACCAGCCTTTATTTATTTGTTTATTTTTTTAGAGGTGAGGTCTCGCTCTGTCACCCGATCATAGCTCACTGTAATCTCGGACTCCTGTGCTCAAGCAATCCTCCCGCCTCAGCCTCTCGAGTAGCTGGGACTACAGATGCACGCCACCACGTCCGGCTAACTTTTCTATGTTTTGGTAGAGACGGGGTCTCGACATGTTGCTCAGGCTGGTCTTGAACTCCTGGCCTCAAGTGATCCTCCCTCCTTGGCCTCCCAAAGTGCTGGGATTATAGGTGTGAGCCACTGTACCCAGCCTGACACCTGCCTTTAGGGAACTCTTCCCAGACACATTATTTACGCATGAGGCTGAGTACCCAGGTCAGTGAGACCTTGGCCCAATACAAGCCAAAAATTTGAGTTGGGAGAGGTGGGGCCTCCCATTGGGGAAGCAAAATGGGCCAGTCACATTGCTGTTTGACCCAGCGCCCTGCGGAGCAGGAACATGACAGTCAGTACCTTAGGCCCATCTGCCAGAGGTGCTGGTGGGCCTGGGGTGCTGGGTCCTCAGTGCTGGTCTGCTCTCTCCCGCCATCTCACTCTTCCCCAGGAGTTGGCTTGTAGCAACCCAGTCCCCTAGGCTGTGTCTGCGTGCTGGGGAGCTCCTCAAGGGACCCCGTCTTCTCCATCTCTGTTCCCAGTGATAATCAATGCTCATTAAGTATCAGGGGGTCTGAATCTTTACACCTCTTTCTCCCCCAACCAATACAACAACAACAAAAAATGACATCCAGAGGATGTGGACCTTGTCACACAGCTCATCCCAGACATGCATGACTAGTATTCATCTTAGCTCATAAGGCTTTTTCTTCCTCTTCTAAATAGTTATCTGAATGCTCGTATTTTTTAAAGCAGTAAAGAGAGAAGCATCATATTATATTCCCTCCTCTCTCCTTGGACGAGGCATTATAAATGAAGGGGCACGTAAAAGGAAGGCTCAGAGGTCAGGTCAATGGGGATCCACATTCCAGCTCCGCCACTTTTTATAGTCTCGCTGTCTGCACCTCATTTTCCCTACCTGTGAAATGGGAATGAAGATTCTTACTGTGTAGGATTTATCGTGAGGATTGAGACAAATGCATGTGAAGAGGAACACGACATAGAAAGGAATGGGAAACACACCAGCCTTCTGTGCCCTGAAAATAGTCCATGATGTTTCAGTCGCATAGAAGCATCTGCGACATAGCGTGGTGCTCAGGCATCGTTCCCATTGCCTCTGGGATGAAATGTGACAACCAGCTGACAGCCATACCATCAAATTCCCTACCCAAGAGCTCAGAGCAGGAGATGAACAAAATGCTGGGGTCTCCGGGGATTCCAGGGAATGAGGCTGTCAAGAGTTTCATGAATCAAACTAGTGGATGACTCCTCACCCTCCACAGTGTAGTGAGTGGAGCCATTAGGCTGCCCCGGGCTGGATGGCTTACAGAGCCACTGCTGGCCATTGGGGACCTGAGGTGCCGGGGAGGCGGATTTAACCAATCAAGATTGGAGGCGGCCAGCTCCAGGGCGCGAACCATCCCCGGCTTCCCTCCTGCTTCTCGCTGCTTGCATGGCCCTCGGTGAACAGGCCGGCTGCGTTTTCACAGAGCTCTCCCTCCCGCCATTGTTGCAAGAGTGCCTCTCTGTCACCTGTGCCTCAATGCAGTGGCATGCCCATCCTGCAGGAGGGGAGACTGAGGACGACAGGGGAACTCACTCACCAGACACTCGTGGTTTTTCTCTGATGAGTCCAGTTTAAAAAATGCGTATCGGATGCGGTTGACATGCGCAAATTCGCACGCCTGGATTTCATTCTGCTCTCAAAAATGGCCCTTCCCTGACTTGATCGCTTCACTGAAATCCATTTTTTCCCTTTATGACAAGAAGTCTCATTTTTCAGTGACTGAATTGCTTCTAGCTACTTTCTCTCTTCCCAGCTGGTTCTGTGGACCATTTCTCATCCTTCTCTATTAGATAAGTAAGAATAATGAATTGATCTGCTGCCTCGCTAACTTGATGAGGATAAATAGGGTGCCAGGCTTTAATAAAATGCAGCAGTGGCCCAAAAAAATGAAGGCTGGAAGGTCATTACATATTCTACATAAGATGTATCAAGATTAATATCTGTTTTTCTGAAGCCAAATAGATGATTCGTATCAGAAGAAGAAAACTAATAGCGACAACATCCCTAGGTTGTAAGGGACCTTTAAATTCTACCCCATTTATTTCTTGAATCTCTATCAAGGGGTTAACTGGCATTTTCTTGAATGCCTCCTATAATGGGGAACTCACTACCCCTTCAGGCCATCTTTGGAAGGCTTTTCTGTGCCTGTTCAGAGTTCCTATCTATGCTCAGATGAAATCTGCATCCTTGAAGGGCGCATCGTTGGAACAGCTCTAATCCCTGTGGCCACACTGCACAAGCCAATTCCTCTTATCTTTGAAACCTCTCCTGCTATTCGAAGACAGCTACGATGATCAACTAAATCTTCCCTTCTGTAGGTCAAATATCCTAGTTCCTTGAGCTGTTCCTTCACCTTCTAATTCCTTCCTTCTGATGAGGCCGCAGTTTCTCTGTGATCTTCATCACGCGTAGGGGACATTCGTTATGTTCACGGTTAGCCATCGTCTTTCTATATTTGTAGAAATCACACAGTACATTTCCTGTCTCCCTAATGTGGCAGTGAGAACTGAAACTGCCAGCCTCCCCTGCGGCCAGGCTGCAGTCACATGACCTAGGTCCTGCCAGTCGGATGCACCCAAATGACACTTCGATGCTGAAGGGAACAACGTGGAAATGGGGGCTTCCATTATGCAGTGCAAGCGGAGGCAGAATCGTCAAGCTTCTCAGGTAGGCTGAGTTCCTGATGCAGGAATGGCATTGGTGCTTGAGGAAGTAGTAGTCACTGAAGTCAAGTTCCTGGGAATTCCAGAACTGCCATTATTAACTTCTGCCTCTGTAGTGTTTGGGGGGAGCAGCGGCAGCAATGACACCATCAGGTCAGCTCTGGGTCGTGGTTTGTAAATTATTCCTAAAGGCTCTGCCTTTAACGGCTTCTTCAGCCCTCTCAACAATTATATGAATCCTCTAATATTTTTGAATTACTCCCCTTTCTTCCTAAATTAGCCAGAGTTGCATGCCACTAGAAGCCTTGACTCATACAGGCCCTGAACTGAATGCAGAACTCCCGCACAGATCATGCAAATACACAGAGAACCATCACCTCCCTCATTCTAGCAATCATGCTTCTATTAATGTAGCCCAGAGGTAAATTAACTCGTCTAAGCAACCACATCATACAGCTGACTTACATTAAACTCACTGGTCAGCTGAAACCCTCACATTTTAGGGGAAGGGAGTCACCCCCTGGCCAAAGGAATTTCTAGAAAATGAGACTTTATGTACTTCCTTTTACTTATGCAACAGAAAACACTATGACCTTTCCCCCTCCTTTTAAGCAAAATATTTAATGTATGAGAGTGAGTCCTTTGAAGTGCTGACAATGCACTCATTCCCTTGACAATAAAAGAAAATAATGAGTAATTATGGATAAAATCCTGCTACTTTTTCTTCTCCACCGCTCAATCCCCACAACATACGACTGAGAAGTCTCAAGGTCACCCAGCAGCTGTTTTGAACCAGATCCTTCACTCCTCCCTCTGCACTATCAAAGTATTTTAAAGTGAGCATGGAAGGGACAGCTGTCTTTGATTCCTCCCTTTTTGATCCTCCTGGGTGTCCCTACCACCCCGGGGGGCCTCTGTGAGTGTGGAAAGAAGCCTCATCACAGTCTGGAGATAAACAAGAATCGTCTCCTTTCCCTTTGCTGCCAACCCTGAAGGAAAAAGGACAAACAAAAGGGGGACAGGCGTAATGCCACAGCAGAGAGGTGGGTCCCTAATGTACATTTATTACAGCATTGGTAAATACCTGTGAAATAAACAAATTTGATTTAGACCAACAACAGACAGGGGAAAAGTGAAGGTTCAATGAGGTTATGTGTAATTCCTTAGGCTTAATTCAGACTGTTCGAACCCTCCATCTAGGAAAATACAATTTTTTTTGAGATCAAGTTTCTCTCTGTTGGTCAGAGTGCAGTGGCGTCATCATAGCTCACTGCAACCTCAAACTCCTGGGCTCAAGCGAGCCTCCTGCCTCAGCCTCCCGAGTAGCTGGGACTATAGGTGCACACCACCGCACCTGGCTAATTAGAAAATATAATTTCAAATGATTTTCTCAGATGCATTGCTAAAATGTCTTCACTGTCTGGGTCAGAAAGAGAGGTTCATAATAACCCTCAAGGTTGAGATTCCAGAAAGGCCAGGTGACAGGACAGAAGCCACAGGTGGGTCAGGCAGCAAAAAGGGTTTGAGATGGGTCTCTGACCTGTAGACTCTACCCCTTTGCTACTCAAAGTGTGGTCCCTGGACCGGCAGCATCGGCACCACCTGAATGCTTGTTAGAAATGCTGAACCTCAAGCCCAACCCCTGCCCCACTGAATCATTTGAACAAGATCCTCAGCGACTGGAGGGAGCGTATAGGGGGCCCTGCCCTACGCCGTCACTGGGGTATGTGGAGGTCAGTCAACTGCAGGAGGACCTGTTGCAGAGCTGAAACACCATTTATCCCATATGGGAGTGTGGACCTCAGGGTCCATCATCAACACAGAATTGTTGGACTAACATCATGGAACAGTCTTGCCTCGATGCTGCAGGAAGTTCCTTTTGACATGCGCTACAGGGTGAGGAACTCCTGCCCAGTTCTCAGGAGACATAACTGTTTCCTAACGGTGATCGCCAGACAGCCGGAGCCAACCTGTCTTACCGCCGTACTTCCTGACACGCTCATGTATGTGGTTAGAAGAAGGGACGGCAGGGAATACTACTCAGAAATAAAAGGGAACACTCGCTTCATGCAACGTCCTTGGATGGATCTCAAGGGCACGATGCTGCGTGAAAAAAAGCTAATCTCCAAAGGCCACTTACTGTGTGGTTCCATTTATGTAACATTCTTGAAGTGACAAAACTACAGAGATGGAAAAGAGATTAGTGGTCACCAGGGGTTAGGGATGGAGTACATGGGGGAAGGGGCAGGGGTGAGCAGAAGGGACAGCATGTGGGAATTTCCGTGGTGATCACTGTCTGCATGAGGCACCATGCTAGGAGTTAGAATTTAAGAACAGCTTAGTTTTGGGGGAATTCCCCAACACCCCTAGAATAAGTACCAAAACCATGGAGAATCACAAATGACCTTGGGAATTTTAAGTGATCGTGGTGGTGGTTACATGAATCTACACGTGATGAGATGTAGAACTATACACACTATACCCATGTCAGTTTCCTGGTTTTGATATTGTACTACAGTTATTAAGATGTCACCATTGGGGGGAACAAGACCTCTCTCTATTATCTTTGCAATTTCCTGCGAATCTATAATTGTATCAAAATAAAAAATGAAAAAAGCAAAAAACCAAAAAGGAGTGTGGCCATGATCTAGCGAGATGCAATCTTCATGATCAAACAGCCTTGGAGCCTTGTTCTGAGGCTTTTATTTGGTTTCCCGCTGGGGGCCCGTTTTACTGAGGGCCTCATTGCACACTGAGGTCCCTTTTTCTAAGTCTTCCTGGATGCAATCCAGAATGTTCTATCACATTAATTGGTGTTACCACAAGGTTCTAATATCTGACTGTAGTAAGGACAGCGTGATGTGTCCCAGTCTAGGCCCACAGAACACCAGCTCAGAAGGACCCTCGTTGTAGAGTTGAAGAAACAGCCCATGTGGAGAGGAGGCCTGGCCAAGGTCACCCAGGGAGCAGGTGGCAGAAGCAGGACCGGGGTGAGATGTAGTGCCCAGCACAGAGCCCCTCTACGATACCAACCAGCCTCTCCTCTCTTTGCGGCTCTTCATCCGAGAGGTTTGAGATGGCATTGCAATTCAGAACTCATCCTAGGTTAACTCTGAAAAGCAACATCCCAAGAACGTGTCAATGACATCGGGCATCTCTTTTAATTGCCTATTCACGCAGACAGATCATCTTTTCATACTCAGGGCTAAACTTGGAGACGTGTCCTTTCCCAGGGCATTATCTGACTGCCTCATCAGTAACGGGAACCAAAGCGCAATGTGATTGCCGAATATCAGTTCTATTTTTTTTTTTCTATCCAGCAGGAAGTTCACAATCTGCCGAGTTATTTTTAAAGAGGGTTAAAAAAAAAAATAGGCATCATAGCAGCTTCTGCAATGGCCCTGTCTGAAGGCACGTGCTGCTTTACTCAAGGCATTGGCCAGGCTGGGAGGAACGGAGGTGACATGAAGTTCCACCAGGGAGATTGCTCCGTGGAGGCAGGGGTGGTGGGGGACGAGCGTTCACAAGCTCAAGTGGCAGCAAAGGACATAGGGACTTCACTGCTGACTCGAGGAGGACAGCGGTCCCTGATTTTTCTGGAGTTGACGTCTAGCAGTTTGCATCATGTGGGGGTTTGTGGCTACCCTTCTCACCTCTCCACAGAGCTGAGGTCCTCAAGCCCGGGACTGACAGTTGGCTCTGGACCCTGGGGCCTTGGACCTTAGACACACACCATGTGTGTCTCATATCATACAGGTCACAAATGTGAGTCTCACATACCTGAGTAGACAAGGAATTTGGAAGAGCTAATCCCTGCAACTCTAATATTTAGGATGTATCGTATGTATATGAAAGGAAATCTAGGTGAATTTGGCTTCCATTGACTTAAATAAAACACTTTTGTTTTGTTTTGTTTTGTTTTGAGACAGGGTCTCCCTCTGTTGCCCAGGCTAGAGTGCAGTGGCGCCATCATAGCTCCTTGTAACCTCAAACCTGGGCTCAAGTGATCTTCCTGTCCCAGCCTCCTGAGTAGCTGGGACTACAGGTGAAAGCCACCTCACCTGGCTAATTTTTTCTACTTTTTGTAGAGACGGGGTCTCACCAATGTTGCTCAGGCTGGTCTCGAACTCCTGTCCTCAAGCAATCCTCCCGCCTCGGCCTCCCGAACTGCTAGGATTATAGGCATGAGCCACCACGGCTGGCTAAACATTTCTTGACTGCTGAGTTTGTGTGAGGCGCTGTACCAGGAATCAGAACTGCAAATGAGCTCAGTTTTAGGAGAATTTCCCCACAGCCCTTGGAATAAGTAGCAAAACCCTAGAGAATCACAAACCACCATGGGAATCGCTGTAGTAGAAAGTTTTAAAAATGAAGGACAAAATCATTCCCCTTCCTTTCCCTGTATGAATTGCCACTTTCCCCTTCCCTTTGTTCAGTCCTAAAGATGTAGAAATGCCTTTTCTCTGCTACTGATATTGTGGGGTCCGTACAAAATATCTCCTTTAATCCTCCCAACAACCCCATTAACTAGTTATAGTTAAACCCAAGTTTTCAAAAGAGGAAAATGAAAACTAGATAGCGTGGGTAACTTGTCCAGTGTCGCAAAGCTACTCAGGGGCTGAATCTGGTCGGAACGGGGTTTCCAGGTCTCCATTTGAGTCCGAAGCTCAGTGAGCAATAGGTCCTCAGTAAATGTCTCCCTGAATGGAAGCCAGGAAATGACTGCTAGTGTTGGAGGCTGTCTGTGCAGGGGCCAGTCAGAAAGGGGGTCAGGAGTGGTAGGATGTGACCAGTTCTGTGCCCGTTCATTCATCTGTGACCCAGGTGGCGAGTGCAAGGCGGGGGTGGAGGGAGGTGAGCACTGAATTCTGAAGCCAGAGAACCCGGGACTGGTGAAACAGATTTTCTCAAAGAACCCTTTATCCACACAGCCTGATGTTAGCCAAACACTGTGTGACGAAAGAGGCCCATTGTGACATCACCCAGGTAGAGTGGCACTTTTTGCCCGGGCCTTCACAGGAAGAAACAGTGTGAGGTCCCAAAGCAGAATCACAGGACAGGGAACACAGACAGACTGCAGAATCTTAGGGGGAAAAGACCCTCCAACCCTGCCCTGATGTCCGGCTGTACTGTCTTTGGGTTTCTGCTTGGGCCCCCCTGGTAAGCTGGGAGCTTACCCCCCGATCTCCATTTTGGGTAGAGGATTCTTCTTTTGAGAATGAATGACATTCAGGTACAGTATATGGAAGACCAGTGACATGGGGGTGGGCACAGAAGCTAAGTCGGGGCCTTTGTGTTTGCCGGGGCAGCTGCATGTACACGCTCCTTCCAGTGTCCCACGGCAAATGGAAGGGGTGGAGGGGACCTTGTGGCAGGCAGGCCGGCCCCCTCCTCCCCAGATGCTAAGGGGCCCTGGTACAGGCTTGCTGAGTCCTGAATGACAAAGACGCCTGCCAGGCAAGCGAAAGGCAAATGCAGCAGCTACACTTTATCTTCCTGAAAGGCATAAATCAAATGCCTACCCACCCTGAGGCTACACAGAGGGTGACATACAGTCAAAAATAAACCGACCTTCTGTTCTGGCCTGACTCAGAGTTCTGGCCCCTGGCACTTGGCTGCTTCTTAAAGAAGAAACAGACCCAGGCTACTAAACAGTGGTGAGCACTCTCGGGAGGTGGGTGATGTGAGCCTCTCCCCCCACCCCAGCTTCTCGTAGGTGTTTGTGGATTAGCCAGGGGCATTCGTCCCCACGCAGGCCTGGGCTGGAGGCAGGCTGGGTCGGAGCAGACCAGCTGGGGACTTGGTGATGAGGACACCAAGAAGGGAGCTGCTTGTTCCTCTCTGACCCCCCACCCACTCCCAGAATGCTGACACCTCCACTAGCATCAGCTTGTGCTGGCCCTTGGTGGGGCCACACCACGTGGAGATTATGCATCTTTCACCCTCAGAAAGCATCATCGAGGCACACGAGTGGCAGCCAGAACTCCACCCTCTGCAGGCGAGTCGGCTGCAGCAAGCAGTAGGTACCAAGGCAGGGACCCCGGTGACAGTGACGGCACTTGTAGTTCCTCTGTCTGATGGGAAGGGAATCTGAGGGCACGGCCTGGGAGTGTATGCAGTCCCGGGGACCACAGCTGGGCCAGCCCCCTGCCACGCGGCCAACAACAGGAACACCTGTTTTTTTTTTTTTAAATCTAGTGTCTTCATTTCCCTTGACTTTTTCTGCGGGACCACATTTTCCAATCTCTTAAATGAGTGAGGTTCTCAGGCTTGAACTGCTGGGTAAAGAACACGCTCACGCCATATAAACGATGCGCAGCTTGGGAAAATCATTTCTTTTAATGACAGAGAAAGCACACCGAACTATAACAGAAGCCCTGCTGGGAGTTGCCACTGTACAAATCAATGCCTGGAGGTCCTGAACTAGCATTAGACATTCACGGGGAGTCTGCTGAGGTTAAGGAAACATCCACGCAGCATCTCTGAGCATCCGGAGGACGGAGGAGGCAGACGGCAGCCACGGCGCATGGGCTGTGTGTCTGCAGCGTGGACTCCTCTGCAGGCAGTTTTTTTTTCCGTCCTCATTCGATGGTAGGGGCTGGGGGAGGTTTGCAAATGACCACGTGGAAGACGGGCCTCGGGTATCGGCATGGCGGAGGAGCCAATACTGGAGACAGACACAGCCAGGTGCTCCCCGGGCCACGCCCATGAAACCATGTGACATCAGTCCTCTGAACAACGGCTCAGGGAGCAAGTGTGACAGAAGAACAGCAGCTCCTTTAGAACCTAGGGTCTGGCACGGCTTCCTGAAGGCATGCTAGGAAATAGTTTATCAACAGAACTTGGCCATCCCCAAGGGTAAAAGTCATTCTCCTAGTTTTTACTGCATGTATCTAGGTTTCAAACGAAAGGACAAGAAAATAGGCCGCAACTGAAAAATTATTTGGAATACTGTGGCACTTCACCAATCTCTTTTGCTAATAATATATGGCAGAGCCAACGGAACCCTGTTGATATAAACTTTCATTATAATAACCCTATACTGTACACTCTCTGAATACAGAAAGAATCCATCCTATCATACATGTTTCGTTTTTTAAAAATAATCTAACATAGTCATACTCTCTGTCTAGTAACAAACTATTAACATCTTCTGAGAATACAGAGAAAACTCTGGCGTTAACAGCAAATTCTCTGACGTGCTCCCCCCACCCCCCCTCCAGCATCATCTATGAATACATTTCTGCAAAAGCATCCCAGAATCGTCCGTAATTAGGAGAAGAAATGGATATGTTGGTTTCACCAAATGGACTTTTAGCAAGAAGTAATGGAACATTTTTGCCTTGGCAGAAATGAAGCACAAACGTAACATTTCACAGGTTCGGGCCCATGCAAATGCATGTTTGGTTATGTGGGGTGTTTTATTTCACCCCGAAACCACGATTGGCATGCAGGTTGTTTTCGACTATTGAATTAGAGATACTTATTGGCAGTGCACCTCTTTTGTGTAACCATGATCACTAAGGCAAGATTGTTTCCCCTTGTATAGAATATCAGCAGTATCTTGTCAGATGCATGTTTACACAGCGTGGACCTGCGACTCACTATTTAAAAAAAAAAAAAGAAAAAAGAAAACCTCAAAACACAGATCCCTAAACACAATTTAGTTGAAAATGAACCATTAAGCTTTTAGAAATATATTTTAAACTACAAGACTGCCCTGTTTTTTTTTTTTATGAACATTTTAAAAAGTTCCCAACCCCTAAAAATGTGCCAAATTATTTCCTCGTTATGGGTCATAGCCTCATCAATTTGGAACCATGGTTGATGCTCGCTGAGCTGCAGCTACCAAGGTCCTTAGTGTGTAATACTATGCTCTTCAGGGTCGGGACAGTTAAGTTCTCCGACTGTCAACCCGGAATTGGAGTGACCGTTAGGCCTCCATCCATCCACTCAAGAGGGGTCCCCGGCAGTGGGTGTTCAGCAGCCCCAGGGCACCTTCAGCAGGGGTTCGCTTGGTCGCCCCGTGTTGCCCTTCAAGCTCTGGACTCAGCTGATCCGATCTGCAGACCAATGGAATGTCCTTTGTTTTCCAACGGGAACACATGGGAGCTGAATTTGCTTATTCAAGAGAAGCTGAGGCAGTAGAGGCAGCTCCTTGGCCCAGCGAAAAACAGACACCAGGTGGAATTGGTACGTGTTTGTGTAAAGCCAACGTGGCAGGAGAACCGGAAAGTTCCTGGGAAGCATTCGCTGCACTGGACGTTTCATACGACAGAACCTTTGGAAGACGACAAGTGGATGGACTGAATCCTGATGGCCAACGTCCTCTGTAAGTCCTGGAGCACATCCTGGCCCGTCCCTTCGCCATTTTTGTCATATAGGAGCTGCTTGAATGCTTCGTTTTCGATGAGGACCATCATGTTTTTGAGAAAGTAGCCTTCGCAATATGCCGAGAGCTCTGTGACTCCAAGAAACTGTGGAGAGTGGAGAGGAAGTAGGAGATGGTTAAGCTTCCGAAACGTATCTCTTAGACTATGCCTTCAGATATAAGGATGGCGGACACCAGCTAAGGCAGACTGACTGCAGAAAGGGCCCTGGTACTTCACACTTGCTGTATCACACCCTGGGGTGTGACTGCAGCTCATCCCATCAAAGGGCTGGAGTCTGTTCCTCCACTCCGTGGCCTTGTGCAAGTCACAACACTTCTCTGGGCCTCAGTTTCCCAAGTTAAAAAATGAAAGGGGTGGACTAGAGGGGTGCTGTGCTCTGCCGTGCCATTTAGGACAGGGACATGCGAGGTAATTCTGAGGCCTCCAAGAGGCTTATGAAGCTTGATGAAGTTTATCAGCGAGAAGACTTGTTATCCCACAGGTGTTCACAGATGCACAGAGCCCTGGGAATGGCAGAGCTCGTAGGCATGCTTTCATCACGAACCCTGCTCTTAGAGTCGCAGAGCACAAGGCCTCCTGGCACAGGTGGGGAAACTGAGACTCAGAGTTGCTCATCTCTGACTCTGTGGCCACAGTGAGCATCTCCATCTCCCCATCACACGTGGCTCTTTTTGGTAGATGAGTGCCACTCAGCACAAGTTAGTGTGACTGGGGAATAATGAGCATAATAAATACTTACGTGTAAAGTATTTGGTAATATTTATTGAATATACCAGCCACTTACATATCATCACCACAACTAATTACTGACAGAACTCACGCCTGTGGGCCAAATAGGCCCACCACCTGTTTTTGTAAATAAAGTTTTACTGGAACACAGCCACACCGTTCATTTACATGTCACCTATGACTGCTTTTTGCAAAGTTAAGTAAGTACAAAAGCGACCATATGGTCTGCAAAGTTGAAAATATTTATCTGGCCCTTCACGGAATGTGTCTGCTGACCCCTGCCCTCCAGGGGTGGGGAACCTGCAGCCTTAAGGTCACATGTGGCCTTCTAGGTCCTTAAGTGTGGCCTTTTGACTGAATCCAAATTTTACAGAACACATCCTTTTATTAAAAGGGGTGCAGCAGAGAAAGATGAAGCTTTTCTTGCCTCCTTTGGTGTTTAAAAAAGAAAAATCTTGAAATCAGAAGGCCACAGGTTCCCCACTCCTGCCAGAGACCATTCTTACTATTAATGGTTTCTTATTAGATTCTGATGAATACAGCTCCTAGTAAATAATGGGCGCTCAATAAACACTGGTGAATGAAGCCCCTGGTCTCCAAACCTGTGTTCTTTCCATCACTGTGCACTGTTGAGCTTATTGCATCAGCTGAGATTCAATTTGATAAACCCCCTTGTTCTTTTTTTCTCATGTTGAGAGGCACCCTGAACGGGCCATCAGAAGCTCCAGGGCCTTTTTTTCACGACTGACTAGTTTGGGACAGCTTTACTAGGAAAAGGAGATGGCTAAGCTGTGCATTGAGGAAGTGGATTTCTTATCTGTGTGAAACAGCACAGCTGTCTCGAACGGTTAGATGTAGTACAGAGGCAATGTTGCCGAGGTCCTTGCTGACATCTGGAACGTGGCTGTTAGCATCTTAACGCCTGTATTTTCTGGGGTTCCAAACCAAGTGCCGGTTTCTTTCTTTTCCACTCTTTTACTAAACTAGCCTCCATGTGCAGCACAATCTGCCAGTGATGGAATCCACACGGCGCGCGGTCCCAGGAGGGGCTGCAGGGCCCAGGGCAGGGGGAAGCAGTGCCCTGCCCTCCGCGCAGCTATCACGAAGGGCAGGTATTTCTGTTGGAAACACTGCAGGATGCGGCCTGGGGGGCCAAGGCAGAGGCTGGTGTCTGTAAAAGCCAAGGCCTGGCTGCAAAGGCAGGTAAATGAAAGAGCCGGTTTCTCTGCCATCGCTGTTCTAAGCCCGTATTCCCAGCCGGGGCTCACGTTGCACCTGGCTGCCATGTTAAATAATGACATACGCCGCAGAAGCTGCCGGCCAAGGAGCTTGTGGAACACAAGCCTTGCTGCCAAGGTGACAGGTCGCAGAAAAGCAACTTGGGGATGTCGGGTTCACGGGGCAATTTGAGTGACCATGACCAGGAAGGAGGGCAGAGGACCTCGAGGCTAATCAGGCTCTCCTCCTGGTACAGAGAGAGTTTCTCTGGATGCTCTTCTGCAAAGTAATCAGTTTAAGATAAAGAAGTTGCTTGTGTCCTAATAAAACAGATTTTGGCATAATTGTTACTTAACCACAACACCCTGTGTGTGTGTG
>CAUYRB010047953.1:0-13426 GCA_963574695.1 Propithecus perrieri
GTTTACAGCAGCACTATTCACAATAGCCAAGATTTGGAATCAACCTAAGTGTCCATCAGTGGATGAATGGATAAAAAAACTGTGGTACATATTCACAATGGAATATTATATAACCGTAAAAAGAATGAAACCTGCCATTTGCGACAACATGAATGTAACTGGAGAACATTATGTTAAGTGAAATAAGCTAAGCACAGAAAGACAAATTTTGCATGTCCTCACTCATATATGGGAGCTAAATATTAAAACAATTGATCTCATGGAGACAGAGAGTAGAATAATGGTTACCAGAGGCTGAGAAGGGAAGCAGGGAAGGGGATTATGTGGGGATGGTTAATGGATGCAAAAATGTAGTTAGATAGAATGAACAGTATTTGATAGCACAACGAAATGACTATAGTCAACAATAAGTTATGGTATCATTTAAAATAAAAGAGTGGAATTGCAATGTTCTTAACACAAAAAAATGATAAGTACTTGAGGTGATGGATACCCCAATTACCCAGATTTGATTAATACATATTGTGTGCCTGTATCAAAACAGCACATGCGGCCGGGCGCGGTGGCTCACGCCTGTAATCCTAGCTCTCTGGGAGGCCGAGGCGGGCGGATTGTTTGAGCTCAGGAGTCAGGTTTGAGCTCGAAGTCAGCCTGAGCAAGAGCGAGACCCCGTCTCTACTAAAAATTAGAAAGAAATTAATTGGACAACTAAAAATATATAGAAAAAATTAGCCGGGATGGTGGCGCACGCCTGTAGTCCCAGCCACTCGGGAGGCTGAGGCAGGATCGCTTGAGCCCAAGAGTTTGAGGTTGCTGTGAGCTAGGATGACACCATGGCACTCTAGCCCAGGCAACAGAGTGAGACTCTGTTTCAACAAAAAAAAAAAAAACAGCACATGCATCCTATAAATATATATATACAACTATTATGTATCCATAATAATTAAAAATTAGGAATAAAAAAACTACACAAAAGTGACAACCAAGGAATTAAAAAGATATTGTGAAAAAAATAAAATTTAAAAGCTGTTGGAACCCCAAAAACACTTTAAACCTTGAGAGAGATGTGACTATGATCTGAGTCATGTAGCATACAGTTGTAACTCTTGCCTCTTAAACTTAACACTCTTCCTCCTTGTTCTTATTCTGTAAACGACTAGGGAAGACCAGAGACCAGACCACTCCTTTCCAATTACTGATGTTTGTTACAGATTAACTGACTCTTTTATTGCCCTGTACCTACTCAGACCAGAGGGCACCCAAAGACTCCATGACTGTTACATCTTCAGTGTGGAATATTCAATATAACTTTCCCAAAAGAAAAAAAAAAACACCTTGAGTAATCAGATGGTTGTAACTATGCATGAAGCCTGCCACAGAAAAATGTTGAAATTCTGTTAAAATCTTCTGAACTTGGTCTATATAAACGATCCCAAACGTCTACACTTTGGAACACTGACTTCCATTCTTTGGAATCTGTGCTTCCTGAGTAGGCCATCCTCAACTTCTGCACTTGAATAAACTCTTTTTAACTAAATTCTGACCTTTTTGATGAGTTTAGGTTAACATTTTGGTGATTCAGTTGGCACCCAAAGTGAGCCTTCAGTGATTGCTGCCGCTTTACTGACGATCAGGGCCTTGGTACCAGCACTTACAGCTTTTTGTTCACCGACCTCCCCAGAGCCTGCGCTGGCTCACTGTTCAGGGATCACTGTTGAGGCTCCTTTTGGGTTTTGCATTTCCCTAATTTTTGTTTGAGATTCAAACTTTATTCAAGTGACCCGATTCCACGCTCGATGGAGCTGGAATTAAAGCTCCACTTTTAAGGTAGGATTTTGTTTTTGTCCTCTAGAGATTCTGCTGTTCGTGGATTTGCAATTTTCATTTTTCTCTGATGTTAAGGGTTGCTTGTTGAACGACTTGTTAGAGTTTCTCTCATTCAAATTTTGGTCGGGAAAGGAAATAGTTTCTCTCTGAAAAGAGGAAGCGAATGTTCTGTGGCTTAAGCAAAATCTGCAATTTTTAAAAACTGTCTAAATTCTGAAGCTTGGTTCATTTGGCGTATGTAAATTTTCTTTTTCAATAACCAAAACCAAAGAGAAGCTTTCTATGAAGAACAGGTACGTCCTGAGATAAGTTCCTCCTAGCTGGAAGGCACCTTAGGTGACTAAGGTCTTGCAGGAGAGCAGAACATAGAGGATATTGTGCTTAACCCGGTGGGCACATAGGAAGCGATGATCTCGTGCCTTAGGCACCCAGGAATCCTGGAATTCACCAAGACATGTAAAAGGGGAGAAGCAACTCAGGGGTGGCACTCAAGGAGTAATCCCCATTAAGCAGCACATCAGAGCTAAAATATCTTTTCCTTTCAGTCTTTGGTCACTTAAAAAGAGAATCTAAATTATGGGCAATCATCCACTAAAGGCTGAGTCATCCTCCTTGAGGAGAGATCCGCCTTTATACACCTCAGCTGGATTTATGTGCAATTCTTATGGTGCCACCTCCTGTCAACATCTAGAAAAATGGTCTTACTTAACCCACGAAGACCCTAAAGTACTATGATCCAAATGGGGTACCTTTAATACCTACGTTAGTTTATCTGCGTACTCAATCAGAAAAAGCCGGCTCAAAAATAAAAACAAAATAATGAGAAAACTATTTTTCAATGGTACTTACAAGCTTCTAAAAGAGGTTCTGATAAAGTCATTTCTTCATAAGAGGAAAACAAAAGATTGTCTGAAACTATTTATAAATTTAAAAAGACTTCACAGTATTTCTCCCTTTTACCTCCAACTTCTTCTTCTCCTTCTACCCCTGTGACCTGAATTCATCTCTTTCTACTTGTTTCCTCAGCTCCCATACATCTTTTAGGCAGATATTTTTTGAAATTCCACGATGCACACATTTTCTTCACACAAAAGGGGGGAAATGTATTTCAATTTGAAACAGAGGGAACAAATAGAACAACTGCAAAATGAGAAATATACTACTGAAATTATAAAATACAGATCTAATGATTTTTTTAAAAAAAAACTAAGACAAATGAAGACAGATGATTTATTGATCCAACATCAGACTATACCCTGAAATGCCTTGCTGGACTTTGCAGCCTCTCAAAGACCTAAATCTTATTATGTTTTTCAAATGTTAACATTCAGGAAGTTAGCAAAGGAACATTCCAGCTGAGCTCAGATCTGAAACAAGTTAAAATCCTTTAAGTGTTCAAACTGCCTGATTTGATCCCTGTAGGATTTGCAAAAAAGCACTCCACGTTGTGGTGTAGTGGCTAAGATTCCATACTTTCATGGCTATGGCACAGGTTTGATTCTCTATGTAGGGAACCAGTCCTATTTGTTTTAAATTATTTGTATGACTCTCGACCTTTTGGGGTACACGTTTGTTATTTATTGATCATTTTCCCTTCCATGGACACCTTTGGATTTCCTGTCTTCCTATTTGTGGGATGCAGAGGGCTTTTGCGCATCGGTGCTCAGCTGAGAAGCTGAGATCCTAGAACATGCAGCCAGACAGAAATGTGAGTTGTACTTCATTTGTGGCTAGCAAGACTTTTCTTTCTTTGAGCTGTCTTTGGGATGGTTGTGGATCATGTGAGGACTGCTTTACACCTCCGGGAGATGCCTCGTTCACCTTTTTTGAGTCATAACCTTGGTTAAGGCTTATTGTTTTTGGTGAGGCCCTTGAAAGTGTACCTTTGATTTAAAAAAATGGTATAAAGTGTTTTACAGAAGATAGACCCTCAGGTAAAGTAGGCTTGCTTCTTTTTTGGAGCTATCCATGTTGAGTCAAGACATAGACAATGCTTTCTTGTTCTATTCCTTCATGGGCTTTGCCCTAAATTCAGTAATTTTAGCTAAGAAACAGAAGCTGAGTTTTAAAACATCACCTATTCAACAAAATCGATCTCCAAAATACACCTTTCTGACATTTAGCTGGCTATTTTGAAACCCTTTTGTAACCAAGGAGGAAATGTGAAAGTAAATAAAATTTAAAAGCTGTTGGAATTCCCAAAACACTTAAGCCTTGAGAGAGAGGTGACTGTGATCTGAGTCATGTAGCATATGTAAATTTTGTTTCTTAGATTATAGCTTAGCCCTCTTCCTCATTGTTCTTGTTCTGTAATTGACTAGGAAAGACCAGACATCAGACTTCCCCCTTCTAATCACTGGTCTCTGTTACAGATTAACTGCCTCCTTTATTGCCTGGTATCTAACTCAGACCACATGGCGCCCAAAGACCCCATAACTATTACATCTTCAGTGTGCAATGTTCAATATACCTTTCCCAAAAGAAAAAAAACACCTTGAGTAATCAGACTGTTGTAACTCTACATTAAGCCTTACACAGAAAAATTTTGAAATTGTGTTAAAATTCTCCAAACTTTCTCTATATAAACAATCCCAGACTTCTACACTTTGGAACACTGACTTCCATTCTTTGGAATCTGTGCTTCCTGAGTAGGCCTTCCTCAACTTTGTACTTGAATAAACTCTCTTTAAACTAGATTCTGACCTTTTTGATTATTTTAGGTTGATAGTATAAATCCACAAGGATAAAGAGAACACCAGAGGAAGCCATGTCAACATAATTGTCAACATAAATGTCAACATAATTTTGGAAGATGATAAGATTTTGGAGATTCGGGGACTTTTCTGTGCACAGAACACGTGGAAGATAAAGGTAATATATGATATAGAAAGTAACACAATAAAAAAAGAAAGATGGATAATTAAAGGGGGGAAGGAAAATTACAGTGTCACTATCATGTGGTAGGCTGGACATGGTGGCTCACACCTGTAATCCTAGCATTCTGGGAGGCTGAGGCAAGAGGATTGCTGTAGGTCAGGAGCTCGAGACCAGTCTGAACAAGAGAAAGACCTCATCCCTACGAAACAATTTTAAAAATTAGCCAGGGATGGTGGCACAGGCCTGTAGTCCCAGCTACTCAGGAGGCTGTGGCAGGAGTTTGAACCCAAGGGTTTGAGGTTGCAGTGAGCTGTGTATGATGATGGCCCTGTATTCTACCCAGGGCAACAGATTGAGACTCTTGTCACAAAAACAAACAAAAAGGGGTAAATATGAGAAGGAGTGAATACAGGAAGAAAGGGCAAAACTATGGATGTAGAAAACTATCACCGAGGTGAGCAGGAAGGAGGGATTCCAGGAAGCTGGTGGCGGAGCCTACCTGGAGAGGGTGGGGCCACCCCATCTACCAGCAGGAAGGATGCCAGTTGCAAGAGAGCACTCCAGAAGAATGAGTGGAAGAGGTAAATTACCTCGTGCTTTTGATCACATTTTACAGATTACATGGACTGTTTAGGAAGAATTAAGAAGTGGTACAAGAAGAAAACTAAGGTCTTTGAAAAATGTCCCCTTACACCCCCACAGTGAACTGAGCGTCGCTTACCACACTCACCATGCAGACCTGCCTTCAGGCTCTACCTGTTCCGCTACCTGAGCAAACGGGCAAGCAGCAGCACAGGTTGCCAACTCGCTCTCCAAAGTGAGTTCCAGAACCTACAGAGTGGCATTATGACTTTCGTGGGCTGGTGACACTTTTGCCATGGTGGTTCCTTGCCTCATAAAAAAAATGATAAATATTATGTTTGACAACTGCGTTGGTATAAAGATTAACGTAATATAGGCTGGATTCCATATTAGGTATTCATTCATATTGTATCTTTTCCTTCTTATTTTAAAAGAAATTAAAACACCTTCATAGACCCCTAAAAGTCTCACGGGCCCTAGGCACTGTGCCTGCTGCAGCTAACAGAGAAATCCGCCCTGAGAACCTGACGCAGGAACAAGGGAGGGACAAGCAAAGCACTCTGCCACCCTCTGCAGGTCCTGATAGAAAAGTATCAAAAGAACTTTTAAAATTCTAAGAGGTCAAAATCATAGTTGGCATTAGCTGGTATTTGTTAAGCAGTAGTCATGTGCACCATACTAAGCAATTTGCAAACACAGCTTGCTGAGTTTCCACAGCCTTCCTGTGAGGTGAGCCCAGAGGTTAGGTTTCATGTCCAAGTTCACCCAAGCTGTCAGTAGCAGCCCAGGGGTATGACCACCAAGCCTGCCTCTTCCCCACCTATCAAGGAGGTCAGTCCTGCAGCTGTTGTGGGGTGGATGGGGGCTGTATCTGCTCCCCGTTGCCCTCTGAGTCCTCCCTTCCACACTCACACTCTGCCTTGCATGGAAATAAGCATCAATGACCTATAAATGTGAAGTCAGAGTCCCCAATAGACTTTTAAAATTTCATAAACACTTGTCCCTTCCTTTGCATCTACAAAGATCAGGGGTTTTGTGACATTTTTTCCCCTTCTGTTTTAGTTCATTCAGGCTGCTATAACAAAAACATCTTAAACTGGAGGGGGCTTATAAACAACAGAAATTTATTTCTCACAGTTGTGGAGCCTAGGCAGGCTAAGGTCAAGGTGCAGGCAGATTCAGTGACCGGGCAGGGCTCGTTTCCTGGTTCACAGCCGACCTCTCCTCCCTGTGTTCTCTTGTGGTGGAAGGGGCTGTGGTGGAGGGGGCTGGGGGTCTCTCAGGGCCTCTTGTATGAAAGCACTAATTCCATTCATGAGGGATCCTCCCTCATGGCCTAATCACTTCCCAAAGGCTCCACCTCCTAATACCGTCACCTTGGAGGTAAGGATTTCAACATATGAATTGGAGGAGGGGGTATAAACTTTCAGTCCATTGTACCTTCCAATCCTAGATCCCTTTACGGGCATTCCCATGTTCCTATTCCATTAGGATCATGCTGCCTACCTGGGTGGCTGGTGAAGGCTGAGCCTCCACCCCAGGGGATTCCATTGTGCAAATGCTGTACTGTGCATGTGGCATCTGCTGAAGCAGTGCCACCTCTCTGAAAATTCAGATGAAGCCTCAGGCAGCCAGCCATTCCAATCCACCTCATTTTCCTCAGCTCCCACCCATTTCTGTGCCTGAGAGGGACTCCATGGGTGGGCGGAAGTGACAATTTGCATTTATATAGAATCTCAGCTTTAAGTGAATTAATCAAAACACTAAGCTACCCAGACAAATCCTTCAGGGAAAGCCAGAAAGCTAAACCCCGGTGCACCTTGTTTGTAATAATGATTTAGGCTGCCATGAAATCTCACAACAGGCCCCCTGGAGCTCACAAGCAACCCCTTGCAGAAATTCTCCTCTGTAGGAAGACTCCATTCATTTATTCCAACAAGATGATTTTCCTTTCCTCTTTTCCTGCCTTCCTACCCACCAGCGTACTCACTCCTCAAGCAAAAATGTCAGGTTTTAGTCTGAAATGTTGGTTCTTAGCACGCTCATGGCCAAAGAATGACCAGACACGCTAAAGTAAGGCAAGCACAAAAATGAAGTTTATGAGGAGAGAAATGTGGGGAACGTGGCCAGCGTTCCCTGCAAAAAACCAGGTCTCTTTGATAGAGTTGCAAGGGATAAGAAAATAATAGAGAGAAATGGAAAATGGAAGAAATAAAAGAATACACTGAGACAAAGATATAGTTTTACAAGTTTATAAAGATTATAGGCAAAGCGGGAGCTCAGGGGGCTTAGACCTCTCCGTTGGTCTCCAAAAGCCCCAAATGAAGTCTTACATGGTAACTTATAGGAAATAGTGAACAATTGTCAGGGGTAACAGATTTACATAACAACAGGTAGTTCCTCTCAGGTCAACAGATTTTCAAAAGGCTTTTACAGAAGACTTCTACAGATTCTTTAACTAATTCTATTTACGTGAGCAAACGGTTACAAAGTCTTTCATAGGTTAATTTCTAAATTCTAAGGTAAGTTTATCATTTAAACAGAGGGGTTAAACAGAGATATGTAAGCTCCATGTTTATTAGGTTATTGTGAATGGAGAGAGGTAGTCTAGAGTGGTTTAAACAAAAGCTTTCCTTTTAGCCATTCGGGAAGCTGTTGTTTCTGGGAAGCTGTTTGTTCCGGAGGACACTTCATTGTCAGCTCTCAGCCTACAGTTTTTAACAGATTCACTTGTGCTTTACAAAGCAAATCCAATTCTTTAGGTCTGAGAAACGCGGCGCCTTGTGGGATACAGCCGCTACTGCCTTTCAGAGACGCCCTTCCGAGTGTAACGGCATTCGAAATGCAAACCAACATGTTCACATATTCTTTCAGGGCAAAGTTCTGTAAAACTCTTAAGACAAATCCTGTTCCAAAACACGTTTAATATTAATTCATGGAGCGACAATTAGTGTTTGCATAAATGCATACATAGAGAGCTAAGGAGGTATGAGTGAGGAACTAAGGAGTGGGAATGGCGGGCAGGATGGGCTGTCCCTGAAAGTCTTCAGTATGGATGGTAACATGTCTGAATCCATTTGATGCAGGAGTCAGTTGGGCAAAGTTGGCTGCATATTGTGAGGCCTGAGGGCCTGCGAGGGGCTTGATATCATCTGGGAAGACTAAGTACTCCTGTGCAGTTGCAGCCTAATCGTGAGAAAGTGAGTGTTGTGGCTAGATGAGATCTTGAGAAGTAGCCTGGAAAAGCTATCTGTTCAGTTAGCTGTCTCCCCTCACTGAAAATGCATAACACAAGCAACCTCAAGTTCTAACTTCTGGAAGGCAACAAGCTCCACAAATCTGTAAAAAGATATTTCCATGGCCTTACCTCCTTGGGTCTTGTTCAAAGGTTGACTCTTTATGGAGATCTGTACCACTTTTCATGCAATTAAATTATTCATTTAATTTAAAATCAAAACTGTCATTCTGCCTTCCTGACTTTACCAATACTTTTTAATCTGCTCTAATTCTATTTTTCATAGTACTTATATTCTAAAACTGCTATAGAATTTACTTTTTTATCGTGTTCATAGTTCACTGAGTCTCTCCTCTGCTAGAATAAAAAGCTCTGTAAAGACACAATCTATTTTCTCTGATTTTCTCTATACATTTCTCTGATACATAGCAGGTGTCCAATAAATATTTACTAAATGAACAAACCCTACAGGATTTCAAACCTAAAGGCTATGCAGTATTTAAAGAACTGACATATGAGAACAGCAGGATCAGAGGCATAAAAGTAGGTAAGCACATGCCAAATTTGGGCTATGATTGAGCAGGCAATGTAGAACAGAAGTGGGAGGTTGAATGGCAAGCTATAGGCCTTGGGTGCCTTACATAGAATTTGGACTTCATCTAAAACCTTGTTGTTTTAGATAAGATGAAATCTAAATAAAGATTTAAAATCAGGCTTTTGATAAGAAATTAAAGAGCCATGTGCTTAATCTGAACTCTCTGATAGCAGCACCAATGGTGAGACCCTTCCAGAATGCTGAATGTATTATAAGCTTCGCCTGCTGTTAGAGCAAAAGGAAAGAGATGTTAATTAGAAGATGAAAATGTGACTTAGGTGATGCTAGAAAAACAAAATTAAGTATTTAGGAAAAAAAGAAAGAACATCTAGACATATAAAATCATCTTGGAGAGAAATTAAAGTAAAACAATTAGAGTAAAAAATAAAGTAAATGCAAAACAAGAACATGATTGAATAAAGAAAAGAAGAAAAAGTTTTAAGGAATGGGAACAGTGATGGACAGCATAACAGGAAATGAGAAATCTAGTGAAAGGGTTGGAAGATGTTTGACATTAACAGTACAATAAAACCTATGAGACAAATTTGATTAAAATATTTTGAAGGCCATTTTTATTTTGTACATTTTTTCTACTATACTCACTGGAAAAAAATGTCACTTTCCTTGTTCTGTATGTTATTGAAATTATAAAGTCCTGGGGTGACAAAACTCATTCCCCCCAACACTCTTATTTATTCAGCACAACCCAGACTTTATGTTGGCAACAAGCAGAGAAGATCCTGTCACTAATTATAGGTACAATGTCAGCTGAAAAAAGCTGGGATGATAATGTAGTAGATTGGTTATTTTCCTGAAATTCATAAACTAAACAGGTCAATGATCTTCTGAAATGTTATGGAACATATTGTGAATATGTATGTACGATTTTCTGAAGCAAGGGTCCACACCTTATATTACTGTCTTAAAAGACTCCATGATCAGTTAATACCAGTTTGATGGTGAGTACACACATAAATGCACATATAAGAATAACATCTATTGGATGTTGGGCAGGGGGGAGGGGGAAGGGGGGAGGGGGAGGAGGGAGGAGGGTACGAGTATTTGCATACACAAAGAGTGCAATGCGCACCACCCGAAGGATGGACATATTTGAAACTCGGACTTAGGGGGGCAGGGGGGAGTAAGGGCAACATACGTAACCTAAACATCTGTACCCCCATAATATGCTGAAATAAAAAAAAAAAAAGACTCCATGGCACCCAACATGTTAGTGACTGCTAGGATGACCAACTGTCTCTGCATGTGACTGAGGGGTTTCCTCAGATGCAGCACTTTTAATTTTAAAGGTGAAAATGTCTTGAGCAAACTGAAACAAGTTGGTCATCCTAATTACTGAAATCCTTTTATATACGTGGAATCTGAAACCCAGAAGAGTGGCATGAATTTCAAGAGATTCCAAAGTTACTGGAAAAGTAGAGGCCTGGTTTCAGGGTTCCTGTCTTCTTCATACAGATAGGTAATTCACATGGCACAATCTTTGCCTCTCTGTAGTTATGCCATTTCTTCTTCTAAACTGATAAATGTGAAGCAGTAACCATGGGCAAAAATATATGTTTTATATTTTCCTCTATAATTTATTTAGATAAGATATATGTTCTATATGCTCTCTATATAAACACAGAACTACAAGTATTTAGAAGGTAATCTGGCATAAATGAATGGACATGGAGAAATACAGTCTGAAAAGAAAGTTTTTGCAAGGTTCTGATCATGTTTATTTGTTTCAAATTCAGCTACCTAAATGCTGGTTGACTGCAAGGTTAATTACAGATGAACTAGAAAATGTATCCTCTACTTTGCTATTAAAAGAGAATTAAATACCTATTTGGGATTTTTTTTTTTGTAGAAACTAATTTTCAACTAAAATGTGAGTTTTAGAGCCAGTTTGAGCACTATGAAATTTATTGCTGTTGATGGACTCATCTACAATGGCATCTTCTAAATCATATTTAATGGGATATAGTCTACGTTTTTCAACATGTGGTTTTTTTATTCATAGAGAGGCTGTATCATGATAAATATTATCTTAGAGTAGTAGTTTGGTTGTTAGGCTGACATGCATGTGACAGTACTGAGGTTTCAATTATCCACTTGCATCAATCAATCTTTTAGTTTTCAACACTGTTGCCTGCAGTAATGTCACAGCTTTTCTGTCAGACAGAAGAACTTTGCGGGAAATGTTATTCATTACAGCTGCAAATCTGTCACCATGCCTGGCATGGCTTGTTAATGACAACATTTATTTCAAAGAGCCCTGTTTCGCTTTGTTGCAGGAGAGTTGACTTTGTGATCGTAAACTATAATGAAATGCCAAGAAGATGAAGTGAACAAAGTTTTCCAAAAATATACTAAAGTGATCCAAATCTGTTTAAGAAAAGAAGAAGAATATATTTGCATAACTATTTTTATGCCCTTACTTACACTTGCAAAAGAGCACCCTGGGAGACTGGAGAGCTGTGTTTGGGTGGTTTCAGAGAGATTCAAAGATTGTTCTTCCTCTTTGTTGAGATAAGATTTCAGGTGTACACAAATTAATTGGCCAGGCTTGGACAAACCGTAGAAAATATTTAGTAATGTGTTTTCTTCTGAAAGCCATTTTATGAAAGCTGCACAATGACTAATAGTGGTGTATAATGATTCATGGAAACAAATATTTTTCGTGGTATTTTAAAAAATTGTATGAGAAAAGAGATATGGATTAGCTATATGAGTGATAGAGAAAAATGGAAGGATGCAACTCAATTTAAACTGAGAGAGTTAATTTGTAGTTTGTCGATGGATAGACTAACATATAAGTTTCTCAGAAGTAAAGACAGCACTGCTGGTCATAAAGCTTCTGTTGGCAGGTAGGTTGGAGAAAAGGCCATAGTTCTTTGTATCTCTTCTTATCCAGGGATGAGAGATGAGTCCATTTTTCCACCCCTTGAATCTGAGCTGACCTTGACACTTGTTTTCACCGATAGAATAAGAGAAGCAAAATTATATCGGTTTCAAATCTGGGACACGGGAGGCCTTGCATACTTCCTCTTGCTCTCTTGGAGCCCAGCCACAGACCTAGGGGCTGACGTGCTGGAGAGCCTATATAGATACAAGATGAACTAGGGTGCTAGCTGAATGGTTTTATATTAGCCAACCCCATCATCCTGGCAGCTGAGCATAGAGGGAGGGTGAGCCCAGCCTAAGTCAGCAGTCAGAGCAGGACTGCCAACCCGCAGATTCTTGAGTTAAATAAATGGTGACTGTTGTAAGCCACTAAATTTTGGAATGGTTTTTTTTTGTTTGTTTGTTTTTATTTTTTTTATTTCAGGATATTATGGGAGTACAGATGTTTAGGTTACATATGTTGCCCTTGCCCCCGGACCCCAAGTCCGAGTTTGAAGTGCGTCCGTCCCTCGGATGGTGCGCATCGCACTCTTTGTGTATGCATATACCCGTCCTCTCCTCCTCCCACCCCCTGTGCCCGACATCCAATAGATGTTATTCTTATATGTGCACTTACGTGTTGATCAGTTAATACCAATTTGCTGGTGAGTACATGTGGTGCTTGTTTTTCCATTCTTAGGATACTTCACTTAGTAGAATGCGTTCCAGCTCTATCCAGGAGTATACAATAGGTGCTATATCACCATTGTTTCTTAAAGCTGAATAGTACTCCATGATATACATATACCACATTTTATTAATCCACTCATATATTGATGGACACTTGGGTTGTTTCCACATCTTTGCAATTGTGAATTGTGCTGCTATAAACATTCGGGTGTTTGTATCTTTTTTATAGAGTGTCATTTGATCTTTTGGGTAGATGCTGAGTAATGGGATTGCTGGATCAAATGGTAATTCCACTTGTATCTCTTTAAGGTATCTCCATATTGCTTTCCACAGAGGTTGCACTAATTTGCAGTCCCACCAGCAGTGTATGAGTGTTTCTATCTCTCCGCATCGACGCCAACATTTATTGTTTTGGGATTTTTTGATAAAGGCCAGTCTCACTGGTGGTAAGTGATATCTCATTGTGGTTTTGATTTGCATTTCCCTGATAATTAGAGATGTTGAGCATTTTTTCATATGATTTTTGGCCATTATTCTGTCTTCTTTTGAAAAGTTTCTGTTCATGTCCTTTTCCCACTTTTTGATAGGGTTGTTTGATTTTTTCTTGTTGATTTTCCTGAATTCTAAGTAGATTCTAGTTATCAGCCCTTTATCAGATTTGTAGCATGCAAAAATTTTCTCCCATTCTGTAGGTTGTCTGTTTGCTCTTGTGACAGTTTCTTTGGCTGTGCAGAAGC
>CAUYRB010047956.1:0-55158 GCA_963574695.1 Propithecus perrieri
TTCCAGTTTTGATTATTCTACAGAATTTCAGACTTAAATATTTCACTGCTTCTTGGATATTTCTTCTTGGATGTCTCCAAAGCACCCCACACTCAGTATCTTTCAAAAATGGTTGAAAAGTCATATATTTGGGTTCAGACAATTGATTTAAGATTCTGGCAATTAATGAAATGGTTAACATGATATTTGACTTCAGTTTCCTCATCAAATACAACCTTGAAACTCCATCCTGCCAACACATTTACACCCTCTCCCTTGGATTATTGCTGTGATATGATATTCTATTTGTCTCCCTGCTCCCACCTTCACTTTACAGTTTATTCTCAACATAGTAACCAGAGAGATCCTTTAAAAAAGTAAGTTGGGTCCTGTCATTCTGCTCAGAATCTACCAATGGTCTGCCATCTTTTTGATTTAGTAAAACTCAAAACCATCTACTCCTCTCAACCCCATGCACCCTGACCATATCTTTTCCTAATTTCTCTTTGTCTCCAGACACAATGGCCTCCTAAGTGTTCCTTAAATTTACTGGCTACCCTCTTGCCTCAAGTCTTTAGCTCATGATCTTTAACACGTGACCTTTTATTCAACTGGGCGTCACTCTCATCTTTATTTGAATGTCACATTCTCTGTAACATATTCTCTGAACACCATATTTAAAATTGTACCTCCTGATGTGCAATCCTTAATCCCAGTCTCTGTTTAATTTTCTTAATAGGGTTTATCTTCTAATATACTATACAATTAAGTCATTTATTTTGTTTTCATTTTTCTCCTCCCACTATAATGTAAGCTCCATGGTGGCAAGAATTCTACTGTGTTATTGTTGTTATTATTGTATCCCCAGTCTCTAGAACACAGTAGAAGTCCAATCATATATGTTGCATAAATAAATGAGTAAACAAATTAAGATTTGGGTGGTAGAAGTGCTTTTTGAGCTAAATATCACTATAAACTCACTATTTTAAAAATTATTCTCTCTATTACTCCTGCTATTATTCTATTCCCCACCATAAGCAGACTCATATGCACCTGTGCACATACAGTCAATCTTTTTTTTTTTTTGTATCTATATGTTCTGTTGTTTTGACACACCATCCAATTTCCCAGGCTATTTACTTAAAGACATGTTTAAGCCTTTCAAACATTTAGTCACCAATTCTTAATTCTTACATTACATCATCTGGAGCAATCTTCATCTAAATCTCCACTCTTTTAGTCAATCATCTTGAACACTTCTCTAGACAATTTTAAGAGCTTCCTAACAAATGTCTTTGTAGCATGTTTTATTATTCAAGACCCTTTCTTAAGTACTTTCCATAGCTTCAAATTACCTTCACGTGCTCCCATGGCAATCGAGGTCCTTCATTACCAACCTTGACTTATATTCTTGAGGCACTCTATTTCAACACCATAAATGGTTCTTTCTGGTCTTCTTTACTGCTTTATACTTTCAACAAGTTCTTATTGCTTATTTACTGGGTCATGCACTGTACAATGGCAATATCCGCTCTCCCCATAACAATTTTTTTATAGTTTGGGAGGAATAAAGGAAGAGAAAAATTAGCACCTCAATATCATAGAGCAAATGCAGGGTAGCTATTGGTACAATAAATATCTATTCTGATTTTTCTGAGATAAACCTGATTTATGCCTGTTGCTCTAGTGTAATTATTAATTAGCCTTCTTTCACTCTCAGAAATCTCTCAGTTTGAAGATAGATTATATGGTCTCTTTGTCTATAAGAAAAAGAATTTGAATTTTATTCCATGCTCCTGCCCTACACTAACTTCAAAAGTTATGTGATGGCCTAAAGTAAAATGTAAGCCCCTCTCTGTTAGCATTGGGACATACTCATAAATATCACACACCACTGTTTGGTGGAGAAAACCCAGGTCTTACAGCCTGTTATTTCAGTTTCAGTAGAAATATTTTTCTTCTCAAATGTGTGATAATAATTAATGCCTTAGCAACTGTTTATTCTAAACCTTGCCTGCAATGTCTTATATCCCATTCATCCAAAGCCTACCCATCTTTAGAGGAAAGGTTATGTACCCAAACTATTTTTTTATATTTGTTTCCATCTGCCTCTACCTCGGGTCTTTCCTTTTATCATTTTTTTGGGAGATCTGTTGGCACAAGTAGTTTGTGGATTCTTTAAAATAAAGACTGGCTTCTACATGTTTGGTTCTACAGCACCAAGTCTAGAGCCAAACACAGAGGATGCTCAAACAACTTAATGTAAAGAAACAATTATGATAGTGGTGTTGATGAGTGCCATGTTGATGGTGAATATGTGGAAAATATAATAGGATAAGATGAAATGAGTTGTCAGGAAATATCTATAGTTTGAGAATTGAAAAAGTTAATATCATACCCACATCTATAGATTAAAGTTGCATATATTTATAAGACATATTTACTGAAAGTTATGCTGCTGGGGTGGAGGGTGTTGATGGAGAGGAAGGAAAGATATACCATATTTTACCAAATCTAGAGTACCACTGAGTGTAAGATATACCGTTATTATGTATATTGCTAAGAAAATATTGTCAATTAAGCTATGGCCTAATGCTTCCATATAACTTAGAATTTTTATTTGATATTTATTGAAATAGCTGATTTAGACCTATTTAATGATCTTTTTATCTTAAATTATTCATGTATGTACATAACAAAATTACAAGTGAAATCAGATAAATTATTCCTAATATTTCTTCACATTCAGAGGCCATTAGTTATAAGAAACAACCCTCTTTTAGACATGTTAAAATGTAAAAAAGAATTTTTTTTTTCAAATGAAATCACAGTGTATAAGTAAATATATTATGAAAAATAAATAGTTGTTGAGTTTATTAGAACTTAAGGAAAGGTTACAGATCCCAAATATCCTGAAATAAGGAAAGGAAAATAGCAGACTTTGTAGACACAACCAACTTCAGAAAATCATAGTTACAAAAATAGCTTTATGAAAGTTTCCTACTACTTTTGCTCTCTAGTAGCAGAAGTTGTCACCTTGTAAGTCATGGGAAAAAGGGAAGGAAACACTGTGGTATTGCATATCTAATTCATGTAGAGACTTGAAGCATCAATATTGGGATGTATGGTTAAGAATTGAATGCTCAGAAATGGAGTTAATTACAATATTTACTTCGTTATTGATTTTTACTTTCTCTTAGAGCAGAGAAGGAAACTAAAATTTCTATGCTCAAGAGCTTCTGTTTTGATTCAACATCTTATATAAAACTCACTTGATGGAATATCTATCTATATGCTATCTTTGATCTGATGAAGCCTCCAGTCATAAACATAAACAGCATTCTTAACTATTTCCAGAACAGATTTTGTAAGCCTGTAACAAAGTCACATCTATCAAAATTGAGTGCTTCAGCTGAGTAGCTCAAACGAAGAAAAATAATTGGTTTAGCTTTGTTGCTGAACAGAAAATGTGGATCATATTCATGTACTTTTTATGCATTGCTTTCTCACATTTCATCTTTGTACTGCTCTTGTGTTCATGTTCAGATCATTCATATTTTATTTCGAAACATTTTCATTTTCAGATCAGCAGTTGTGTGATCCTGGTGAATTTCTTTGCCACGATCACGTGACTTGTGTCTCCCAGAGCTGGCTGTGTGATGGGGACCCTGACTGCCCTGATGGTTCAGACGAGTCTTTAGATACCTGTGAGTAGAAAGGTTCTCATGCCATTCAGATTTACCTTACACGTGAAACTAAATGTCAGTTGTTTTCACGGATGACTGCTGTTCTAGTTGATTCTGTTTTTTCCAAATAGCCTAAGAATCTTGAAACCTTTTGTTTGTTTCTTTGAGATGAGTATGTGAATGAGAGCATAAAATGCAGTTTTGCAGTGTGAATTCTTATGGAGGAAAGAAAATTCAAGGTTAATTATTTCAAAGTTATTGTGTTAATACTGGAAAGGACCGGCTTGAAGAGAAAAAAAAAAATTCTTTAAAACATAGCCCTAAAAGGGAGTAAGACCTTCTCCAATAACTTATCTCACACATTTTCAGACAGAGGAACATACAGAAGGAATATTAAAAAAATCAAGCCTTAGTTTCTGTATCATTTCTATTAATATCTTAGGGCACTACACAAATTATTGAACATGTTTTCTTTTGAACCTGAAAGATAGAAACTTTATCCATCCATTGAATAAGGATCTTTGCCTTTATAATATCAGATTCAGAAAACTTGAATCTCAAGCCTTGCTTAAGTACTTTCCATGGCTTCAAATTATCTACAAAATGCTTCCCACGTAATCAAGGTCCTTCATTACCAATCCTGCCCTATGTTTTTGGATGCTCTATTCCAACATCTTTTTTTTGAAATACATGAATCCTAATTGTAGTCATATTACTGTAATTTGGAGTCTACTGAGGGCTTTGTCCACATTAGGAAACACCACCACAACAAAATTATAAATAATAATATGACCACAGCTAAATATGCCACGTTTTTCAACGCCCACTTACAAAAGGAGTATGAACCATCCCTTAAATTTTGATAATTTATATTTTAAGCACTTCTAGCATTAGTCTGTGCTCTTCAAGAGACCAGCTACGCCAACATGCCAATGCCACCACCAAAGTAATCACATAGTCCTATTAATTCAAGATGAAAATAATCTCTCATCTTTATTGCTTGATATTGCAGTGATAACAATTATTGGTTCCATTTTCCATTTTTATCCACTTGTTTACAAGTCTTGTGGACAACTTTTATGAAAATCTTGCCTTTTGAATACAGAGGCAAATGTTTAGTGATTTTCAATATGTTTGATAATATTTTTAAAATTTCTCAACATGTGAGTACTTGAATATTTGCATTAATTTCCTCTCTTTGAGCAGATCAGTTCTTCCACAGGAAGAAGTTTTATTCATTTATCACATTTCTAATTTTCACCAGTTTCACCAGTTGAATTCTAAAAACCTTTACTAGATTTTTTAAAGCATAGACAAGGTTCCAGGCATAATAAGTTTTATATATATATATATATATATATATATATATATATAATATAGAGAGAGATACAAAAAATTCTAATATATACATACATTGTGATAAATACATACAGAGAAATATTATTTGGTGAAAAAAAGAAATAAAGTACTCATACATGCCGTACATGGATGAAGCTTGAAAATGTCATGCTAAGAAGGAGAAGCTAATCAAAAAAGACCACATATTTTATGATTCCATTCATATAAAAGATCCAAAATAGGCAAATATATAGAGGTATAAAGTAGAGTAGTGATTTCTGGGGTCTGGAGAGAGTGGGCGATGGGGGAAGGAAAGAGGAATGATTGCAATGATGGTTAAAAAATATTGGATCTTTTTGGCTGGCAATGAAAATGTTCTAAAACTGGATTATGATGATGGCTGCACAACTCTGTGTGTCTGGCACAAAGAAAAAGCAGTTGAGAAGAAACTGCTGTGATGTGGTGACATGGCACATCTAGAAGGAGTTCCCTTCATGCTGGTGAAGAATAGAGATCAGTGATGTTCCCTTTGTGCTCAAAAAGGAGCTCGATGGAGAAACCGACTGGAGAGGTTTCGTGGTCTAGAGGAGGTTTAAGAACCGGTGTAGTCAATAACTGAAGTCCAGAGAGGAAAAAGACACCTCAATGTCTGCCAAAGCCAGTGATGACGAATATTCCACCCCCTCCCATGCCCACTCCACACCTTTAAAAACCTGGGTGATTCCCAGCAGGCCCACACTAGGGGACTAGACCTGTGTCTGCTGGCCAGTCTCCACCCTGATTGATTGGGCATCTACTTTGAATGGTTGAAGTCTCCACCACAATGTTATTAAATATTTTGAATATCCACCCTGCACAGAAGATAGATATCACCTTGAGTTTGGGAGAAAAGGTGGTCTTTCAATTCACAATTAGGGGCTTTTAGCAGATGAAGGCCTGAATTGGAAATTGCATGTAGGTAAATCAAAAATAGAGATAGATCTTCTGCTTACTTAATTTGTAAAATGAAATTCATAACTGCCCAGATATTTTTGGCAGTTTTTAAGTTTTTTTCCTCTCCAATGAAATTTGATGGATTCAATTTTAAAATGTTTCTTCATATTGAACATTCTTATTTGATCCTCTACCATCAAAATTGCTAAATATTTTTAAAGGCAAACTGTTCTTTATCAATGTAGCCATATAACAAAAATAAAGAAATAATTATTTTTCTACCTGGGTATTTAATCTGTATAACATATTTAAATTTATATTTAATTAGCCTGTTCCATATAAATGGTTTCAGTCAGAACCAACTGAAATCTGGACAAGGAAAAAGGCTTTATGAAAAATATCAGACTTTTTCAAATTTAAATTTCGCAATCCAGATGTTCACAATTACCATTTTCTCTAATCACTGCGCTTTATAATGTGTTGTTTTATGATATTCACATGCAGTCATCACTAATCTACATAAAATAATTGCATAATTTTATAATTATATGAATGTATACATTTGATGTGAAAGAGAAATACTAAAAATGGAAAATCTTGAAGACTGATTCTTAGGAAGGGTAATTTTGTGCTTAGTATATGAACTAAAGTATGTTATCATCTTTGATTTGAAGACAAAGTATGTTGTGCTACAAAATATTAGATAAAACAGCTGATGCAATATAGTTATTTTTACTAAATCCACTTATCCTTTAAAATGGAAGAAAGACCACTGTAGCATAGGATTTATTATGACATTATGAAAGTTCCGAAGTGACAAAATTCTAACGGGAATTAAATGGATATTGTTGAGAAAGAGGAAAAGCCTTATTTATGAAACACTGATGACTGGAATAATTTGGAAGAAAAACATATGTACAGGAAAACAAGAAATCCTGGACACCAAGCGAAATTTAGATATTTGAGGATCTAAAAGTTTAATGAGCCCATATTTTCGTCCTCTTCTGTATTTGTTTAGGTCTGGGCATACGAGTATTCTCTAGTATCTATGAGGCAGGAGTTAGATTTCACTAACAGCAATACACACAGAAAAACTGTTGTGCTAGGTTGATTTACAACTAAGCTGATTGCATGTTGGGATGAGTTTGCTAAAATATGAAACTGGAAAATTTTAACAATTTATAACCTTACCCTTAAGTATAAGAAATGATTTTTAGCCATAAACATGAAAGTTTTTATTTTTGTACATTATTTAAAATAATTTTTCAAGTGTGTAAATAATGACTAACATCATTGTTAGGTTCTATGAGGCAATGAGAATAGAAAATCATGAAATCACCATCTTTCTACTCATTGCTTTCAACCCAGTGTTGTTAGTATGTGATGAAAATGAAAATGAATACTGGAAATGTTTATTTGGGGAATGAAAGCTTGGTGCCACCTGTGACAGGGAAGTCTTCTTGAAAGACACTTTTATTCTGAGGTATTCAAAATTTAATTCCTTCTAGGATTTTCTGTTGAACGCTTAATGATACTTCCTTTCCAACAATTGGCTCCAGCTGATGTATGATATTTTCTGCAAATCTGATGTGATTATACTTAAAACTAGACTCCTCCTCTTTAAGTTAGCAAGGCTCAGCCATGCTATTTGTCCTTCTTTCTTTTTGCCTTGCACCATTCCTCTGCAGAAAATCAGTTAGAGACTTCTTCAATTACAGATGATGTTTTGGACATAATGACTCATTGGCTAACAAAGGAGAACAAAAATGGCCCAGGCAGTATTTGCAACCTAGCTGGTTGTGATAGTTGTGATAAGTTGTCTTGTCCTTATCAGATAGTAAATATTTAGGCTTCACAGGCCCACAGGATCTCCGTTGCATATTTGTCTTTGTGTTTATTTGTTTTTCAGTTTGTTTGTTTTTAAAACTCTTCAAAATGAAGAAAGAAAAAAAAATCACTCAGCTTGCAGTCTGTACAAAAATACCCCACAGGTCAGATTTGACCAGCAGGCTAGTTTGCCAAATCCCTGTATACTAGTATCATAACTGAACTATATCTGCTATGCAGTTGTGGAGGCAGATCTGTGCCCGGGCACTGCCACTACATGGAGGGGTATAAGCTCACACAGTGAATGTATTTAGCAGAGAGTTGTGTGCGCACCCACTAGTCATGGTGCCAGGCTGAGGCAATCGGATGTAGTTTATAAAAGTAAGGGTTTTTTTCATGTAGTTTTGCATACCTCCCTATTGATTAGGATTGCATTTAGCCACATGTTACAGAAACAGTAGCTTAACCAAATATGGATTTACTTTTCTCATATAAAAAGTTGCAAAAGTAAACAATTCAGAATTGACATCGCAGCTCCTGAATGACAATTGGCTTCTTCTACCGTTTTGCTCTGCCATCTTTAGCACGGAGTTGCCTTTCTCATATTCACAGAGTGGCTATTCCTCCCCCAGTAGATAATCCATTTCAGGAAGAAAAAGAGAAAGAGAAAAGAGGAAAGGCAAGTGCTAGCTGAGTGTCTCTGTTTGTCAGGAAAACTATAGGTTTGACAGAAAGCAAATTCAGTAGATTTCTGCTTAGATCTCGTTGGCCAGAACTGATCATACGGGGATGGGGCAATGAGTGTTCTCCATGAGGCCTGCTGTTTTTCAAAATGGAATTTGGAATTCTGCTAGTAAAGAAAAAGGGGAGAAGAGATATTGGGCAGGCACAGACACTTGGTAGCATGTACCACAGTGCCATTTCCCTGCCTTTCTTCTTCCCGTCTGCTGCCTGGGAGGGGGTATGCACAGAGCATGACCAGGGCTTCTAAATCCCAGCTGCTTGGTCCGAAATCTCACTTCTTCCATGAATATCTTTGCTCTTGGGCAGCTAACTTAACCTTTCCTTGCCTCCATTACCCCATCTGTACAGTGGAAATCATAGTACCTGCCTCACAGTAAAGTGCTTAGATAGTGCCTGTTACAGAGTAAGATCCCCTCTCCCCGCAGACTCCACCTACTTTCCAGGTGCCTGGAGCTCTGAAGACACACTTCACCTTGCAGGCCTTTTGGTAGACCACTCAACTGCCCCCCTTGGTAGACCTTCTCATATTCTTAGTCTAAACCTAACTGAAAATCAGTTTTATTCCCTAATGGTGTGGCTAGGAAAAGATTGAATCTACTAGGTTTGCTAATTCAAGTGAAGTTATAAAAAGTATTTCATAATTAGGTACATTACACTCAAAATTGGGACAAATTTGGTGTGGAAATTATTTTTGGGCACATGATTTTTTTTCTAGGAACTCTTCCAAAAACAACATGTTGAATAATTGACTAATTTAAAATATATGTATTAAAAAATACATTGGTGCAAAATATTAATTGACACTGCAGTCCTGAAATGTAGACATCATCTCATTTTTTACAAATGAGGAAATTGAGTTTATGATCCTTCCGTACCCCTCTAGGTTGGCTGTTATTGGTGAGAGCAGAGTTTACATTTCTTTGAACTTGCCCTCCTTTTTTGAAATGCTGAGATAAAGAAGGATCCAATTCCTAAAAGCACGCCTCAGGCCACCTAATTTAAAAATATGGTGTCATTTGAAAAATCACGGAAGGCCATCCCAACAGGGTTGTTTCACACTGGCTTTGGGAGTGATCAGTTCTAATTGAACAGTGCAGTAAAAAGAACAAGTCTCCTGAGTAATAGGAACAGAAGCTTTTATGAAAAATGAAAATTGCTATAAGTCATTAGGTTGGATGTGAATCTGCATGCGCTGACCAGTGCTTCTATTGTGTTTCTGTTGTTGTGGGATTTTAAACTTTATTTAGATAGTAGAATGTTAATGAACTAACTTCTTATATTCATACACTGACCTTTCCCATAGGATATAAGATAGAAATCCTTTTATAATTTCCTTCTAAAGTTTCTTTCTTTGACATAGGTCAGAAAAATAAAATGGAACTCAGGTGGGATGTTAGCAAACAGATACTGCCCTTTACAAATATATAGTAGACTAAGGCACTGAAAGTAGACTATAGGAACGATAAAATGGATGGAAGTATGGTCCGTGTTTCTGATAGTGATTTAGAGGTCACTTTGCAATGAGCTCATATATGAGAGCCACAAAGCTAAGCTTTTCGTTAGGTAGAGAAGCTGAAATGATCTTACAGATTAAAGGGAAAGCATATGAGACCCATGAGGACAGTTTATGTCTCTTTCAATTCTTTTTGTTTTGCTCTTCGTTTTATTCGGAGGCTCCTCTCTTCAGCAGTAGCGAGGCCAAACGCATTGACCTTTCTTTAATAATAAAAAGACTCCCACTTAACAGTTGATAAGAAGAGGTGACGGGAGGGTGGGGAAAGGTATAATTGTGAGTGGAAAGGGCCTGTCTAATGTTGGTACATTTCCCTAGCACAGTGGGGACGGGGTAGGGGGTGACATCTCTCCTCCTCGTGCTGCCCCACGATGTGCTAACGGGTCTCTGAAAGTCTGCCTCTGCGATTTTAAACAAGGTTGATTGCAGGCATAGGCGATAGAACTGCAATTCACACAGGCGGAGCAAGCTCGGCATTGACAAAAAGCCTTGCCTTTTCACTCAAGAAGTCACTGCTTTTTGGTCTTCTGATCCAAGATCACAGGTCATAGAATAAAAAGGGACACAGGTCCGTCAGCCGTGACTGTAAACTATAGAGGATGAAAACTTTGAAATGTTGTAAAATAAAGGGGGCGAAATGAAATAGAGGAATTCTAGAAAAAACCGTGGTAAAATCTCCTTGGCTTAAAGGATGACGTACTGTAAACAAACGCTCCTGCAGGGCTCTACCAGGACAGAGCTGAAGGCTGAGCAAGGAGTCTTCCCGGAAACTATTCAATCCATCATTTATCTACAACAACTAATCTAGCATTTGGGGTTGGGGATGAAGGCTTCTTACCTTTCATGGGTGAGCACATTTCTTCCCGGAGGATGTTTTATTCTTTATAGTGAGTATATAAAATTTACATTTGACTTTCACTCAGAAGTGCTTCTAAAATGACATATTTTGCAAATGAAGCACTCAAGAATGTTGTGTTCTAAGAACTTCTTTTTAATGGCAATGCTGTTTTCTCTGTTTCCCTTCCCCCACGTCTTCCATCATCCCACCCTGAAAATAAGATAGAAGACCCTATTCTATGCCTATGGAATTTCCAATAGTACAATGAGTATCATTCTAGTAATTGCTGTATTGGCCCTGTTCAAGTTCATGCAGTATAATTGACTTTGGGTTGAATTTTTTTTTTTTTTTTTTACTAAAAACTTCATAAAATTGGCTTTCCTGATTTTCAGAATGGCAGAAATTGCTCAAAATGGGTGAAAATAGGGCTTAGGTGGGTGAGTACGAATTCAGTCAATGTGCTTTATAGCAATCCACTCTACTCACAGTTTGTATTTTTTGCTGATGAAAGGTGCCTTGGGAGGGAAGGGTCTGCTGGAATTATTCACTGGTTAGCCTCGAAAGATCAGATATGAGAGGGGAGAATCCTTCAACAGGCACAGATTTTCCTGGGTACTCAGCAGCAAAGAAGAAAACAAAGAAACACTTCACAACACCTCTGATCAAATTGCAGATAAAAAATATTATTAATATAAAATACTCAGCTTAGAATTCAGCATGAATTCATCAAGAAGGTGGTCGTCTGTAAGCCAAGAAGAGAGTCCTCGGAGGAAACCAACGCTGCTGACATCTTGATCTTGGACTTACAGCCCCCAGAACTGTACAAAAATAAATTTATGTTGTTTAAGCCACCTAGTATATGGTAGTTTGTTATGGCAGCCCTAGCTGACAAATATAGCATCCTATTAATACTATTTTATATATATATCAAAATTCCATGTATTTATATTACAATGTAAGAAAAAATTAACAATTAAAAATTTCCTATATTTTTCTTCTATATACTAAATATTAGTAAATATGAGAGTACTAATATTAGAGGCCTATTAAAGAAATGTTAAATGAAATCACCAGTTTCTGTTAAAGAGCCCATCCCCACATTAATAGTAGGTACATTTTCTTTGAGAAAACTAGAAAATATTCAATCAGTCAGCAGCTATTTATTGAGGGCATCGTGTGTTCAATGCACTTACTTGGTATACTCCTTCCAAGAACATAAAAGCGACAATCATTTATACCATGCCCTACCATGTGCCAGCACTTTAAACTATGCTAGTTTATTCCTCATTTTATCTGTTCTGGTTTAATGATATTCTTTCCATGTTAAAGAAGATATTTATGATAAAGATGATGACGATGATGATGATTTCTGACACAATGTGGCTCATTAATATATGCCAGATGCTGTGCTTTACATCTCCCATAAATCGTCTCATTTGAGCCTGACAACAACCCTGAGAGGGTGACAGGTACAGTTGTTCGGGTTGTGCAGGGCACCAGGATGTCATAAATATCACCAACAACATAAGTATATACATTTTGCCACAAATGGAAATTATTTTGAAAAGAGGGCAACTTTTTCTAATTTTCGTGAAGGTACTATAGGAGCTAATGGTGACACTTCCTGTTACAGTATTCATGGTCCCCTTTTATAGATGATAAAAATAAAGCATGAGGGAAGTTACTTGCTAGAGATCTTAAAGCAATTAAATGACAGACCTACAGCTGAACAATGTACATGATATACGACCTCCCAGATGAGGCAAATGAGGTTCAGAGAAGTTAAAGAGAGTCTCAGGGTCAAAATCTTGATTCTTTAGTGGAGGCAAAATTTCCATGCATGCTTGTCTCACAGTGCATTCAGGTAAGCATGTTTTTCATTATACCACGCAACCTCAAGTACATACACTATCTAGATATATGTTTGGCTATTCAGTTTATATGAAACAGATTTTAACTGAGTAACTACTATGTGACAGGTCCTGTGGTAGATGTTGGGAATGTTATCTTGTTAGACAAATATGCTAAAAATGAAAGACAGATGTAGTAACAGCTAAAGAGAGGATTTTAATTATTTATTTTTCCAATCAGAAAGGATATGTTTATGAATGTACATATATTTTGTGTTAATAATTTTATAGGGTGTATAGGTTAATATTTTCATATATGTATATGAACTTTGTGTGTGTATATGAACAAATTAATCTGAAAAAATAATTAATATTTTCTTAGCTTTGTTTGCTCACACACACTTACAAGCCACAGACACACACACTCTGTGTCTCTCTCTCTCTCTAATTTAAAAACAGATTGCTGAACATAACTGTGCAGATTATGAAGGGATTTTTTAATTAGTTTTTCTATTTCTGAAAAACAAATTATCGCAAATTTAACATGTTAAAACAATACTCATTTGTATCTCTCAGTTCTGTAGTACAGAAGTCCAGGCAAGATCAAATGGACTTTCTGCATAAAGTCTTATAAGGTCAGAGTGTTGCTCAGGCTGGACTCTCATCTGGAGAGTCTAAGAATCAACTTCCAAGCTCATTCAGGTCGTTGACCAGATTCAGTTTCTTGTGGTTGTAGGACTGAGGTCACATTTTCTTGCTATCAGCTGCAGCCTCTTTCAGCAATTAGCCACCTCCATTCCTTGCCATGTGACCCTCTCCATTTTCAAAGTGAGCAGTGGCATGCCAAACCCTCATGATTCATGCTTCTCTTCCCTGACTTCCTTTTCTGCTACCAGGTGCAAAAAAAATCTCTGCTTTTAAAGACCTCGTGTGATTAGATTAAGACATTTTGGATAATCTCCCTTTTGCCACTAGTGTAATATAATCCTAAGAGTGATATCATAGTCATACCTACATTCAAAAGAGAGGAAGTTATACAAGGCCGAGAATCGTTGGGAGTCATTAAAACTCTGCCTAACAGTGTATTAGTCTGCTCGGGCTGCCGTGATAAAACAGCACAGACTGTGGCTTAACCAACAAACATTTATTTTCTCACAGTTCTGGGGGCTGGAATTCTGAGATCAAGGTATTGGCTGGTTTTATTGTGAGGTTCTTTCCTCCTTAACCTGTACGTGGCCAGCTTCTTCCAGCGACTTCATGTGGTCATCCTCTTGAGTGTGTCTGTGCCCTAATCTCCTCCTCTTCTAAGGAAACCAGTCACATTGGATTAGGGCCCACCCATGTAACCTCATTTTACCTTAATTGCCTCCTTAAAGCCCCTATCTCCAAAGACAGTCACATTCTGAGGTACTGGGAGTTAGGGCTTCAGTACAAAATGTGAATTTCACAAAATGTGAATTTTGTTTGGGAGGACTAATTCAGCCCATAACACAAAGGGTGATTTTGCTCTTCCTTTTTTATATTCTAAGACATCATTAGTCACTTTTGTCATCTTTAGCCAACCCCTCTAATAAATATAAATTATCATTTGTTTTAAAAGTTGAATTCCCCTCTTTGCTTTTTATTGTGAAGAATTTCAAGCTGACAGAAAAATTGAAAGAATATTATGTCAAACACGTGTCTAACCTGCATTTATCTACCATTACCATTTTATGACATTTGTTTCATGTTTATTTCTCTCTAATGCATACATATAATGTTTATACACATATACATATGAACATGTATATGTATGCTTTTTGCTGAATCATTTTAAGAAGTGTAAGCATGACGTTTTATTCCTAAATTATTCTAATAGCACATACCCTTACGTAACTATTATACTATCATCCCACCTATGAAATTTAACATTGATATAACATGATATAATATCCAACCCAGATTCGAATTTCTCCAGTTATCCCCGGAATATCCTTTGTAGTTATTTTTTTTTCCCAATCCAGAATCCAACCAGGGGTAATGCATTGCATATGTTTGTCATGGCTCTTTAGTCTTCTTTAATCCAAAATATTCTCTACCTTTTCTTTCATCTATCATTATATTGATATTTACCTGTAAAATATCACACAACTGGAGTTTTTCTCTTTGTTTCCTGATGGATATTTCCTGGTAAATATTTTGCCAAGAATACCTCATACGTTATGACATGCATTTCCCATTGTGTTTAATGAGGCAATAGGTTAGTTTGATGCTATTTAATAACTTGGTTACCAAAAATAAATTAAGAGCAAAATGTTTTCCAGAACAGAAGGTACACCTCTAAACCATACAGATAAGAAGTTTAAGATAGAAGAGTCTCTTAAGGTCCTAACTATTCCATTAGGGAAAAGACAGACAAGAATGAAAATTAAGACCTTAAAATCGTGACATATCCTTATGTTATTTGAAATTGAAAATGTAAACAAAGGTAGAGTGAAACTATTAATATTAAGTTTGAGCTTTGTGTTTCTTGAGTCGTATCACCTGCCCTTCCTCATACCCTCCTGCCCCAAACCTAACATTGGCTCTCCTGGCTCAAGCAATCCTCCTGCCTCAGCCTCCTGAGTAGGTGGGACTATAGGTACGCACCACCGTGCCTAGCTAATATTGGCTTTTTTGAGTCTAGCTAAGTATGAAGCACAAAATTACTGTCACTTCTGTTGGAAGTAGCAGATAATCTATGTCCCACATGACATTGTTAGGATCATTAAGAACAAGGATCTTTTACACTCATGCATATACCTTGCATTTTTCTGCATACAGTCAGATCTTGTACATTCTTTGTCTGAGATTTCAAAGATGTATTCATAGACAGTTTAAGATTGACGTAGAGTCCTTCAGAATAGTCTTATCTATTTCCACAAACTTTCTGAAAATATATATAACAATTATATATGTATTATTAAATATTTTCAAAGTCAAACTTTAATTGACAGTTTGACAAGATACCTCCTTTATAAAATTTGTGAATTATAGAATTATAGCCAATATACCTTAAGAAATTTATAAAATTGCTTTGTAAACTGCTTTTTTCACATAAATAAGGGAAAAGCTCCCTGAGGCAGAGACAGACCACCTTTATAATTTTTTCATCCAATCTTTCTTTTACTACTGTCAACAAGTTTTTGTATATTCATTTAATTTGTTTACTAATGGAAGAATTGAATGTAGAATTTCAAAAGGGAAAGTAGACCCTGAAGAATATATTGTCATTTAACCCAAAAAAAATTCCTCCCAAGGATGGTCATTATGTAAGGCACTACTCTTTGGGGATGGTGAGAAAAAATATTTAAATCTGCTTTATAACTGCAAATGCAGGAAACAATGTTTGCAAGGAGAGAAACTTATAATATAGCCATCTCTGTTATGTTTGACAACTGTCAGGATTTCAGCCAAATGTAGTATTGATGACTCCGCATTCCCACTGGAATCTTTTCACATGTCATGGAAAGTAACAAAAATAAAGGATAAAATGATAGCTCTATGTTCAGATTGAAATGGAGAGTAAAGAAAAGAAAGAAAAAGAAAAATCCACACCAGTCCTAGTTTTAAAAAGCTTGCCTACAACAGCACCTAAATTGAGGCAAATCAGGTCAGATGCATTCTTACACTGCTAAACTAGAGGTGGTTTATAAATTTAACAAGATATTGATGATACCTCTTTACTACAGTAATAGGTGTATACGTGAAAACAGTTGACTTTGGTATGTGGTTTCTTGCATGTATAAACATCAAATTTTTGAACTCTGATTGGCATCACATAGTTGGGTTTGCAATAACACCAATTATTTTTCTGAATACCTTAAAGTATTTCTCCTGTTGACAAATAGGAATATAAATATATAGTAAGTTTGTTTTTATTTTAAACTTTTTGGGCTTGACTGGTATTTGACAGAGTGCGAAAATTTGTTATTCCTTAAAAATGAAACTGGTTTAACAAATCAGATATAAGTTAATTCTAGGCTCAAGGAATCACAGTAACTTGATTGGCTGTCAATGACACACTATTAAATAGTTGAAATTGGCTTCTGTGTAAGATTTAAGCCATGGATAAATTTGACCTGGGCAACCCACCATGAGCTGTATCCTTTGTAATGTAGATTCACGCTGCCAGGTTCATGTTAAATTTTGCTTAATGATAGAAATTTATTTTTTGTTTTTTGATCCTAGCTTTCATTCTCTAAATAGTAAATAGATTCTAAATAGTAATAGGTTGATTTGCTGTGCACTTGTGGATGCTATGACCTGGAGCAGGTTCAGCCTCCATAAACTTCAGGTAAAAAACAAATAAAACTAAAAAACTAGTTTACTGAGTTAAAGCAACCGGCACAAGGGCACATCGTTAATAAATATCCAAACTTTGACTAAAATTGAGGTCCTCTTGACTTACACCCTCTTTTTTGTTCTTTCCAATTTGCATGTGTGCCACCCATCAGTATAGTTCTAAACCCCTTCTGTTCTGATTGCCTGTCACCATTTACCAAAACGATAACAAGGAAACAATCACAAAAAAGGGGACTCTAAAATAATCATTTTTAACTAAATTGCTAAAGTTAAAAGAAAAAAATAGAAGTATATCTCTAATTTAACTTTGGCAATTGTTTCTATTTTCCCTCAAGGATCAGTGTTCATGTTGATGTGTGAGTGCACACACAGGCACACACACACACAGATATACGCACACACCCACACACACTCCAGGTAATATTTTTCTGTAAAAGAAAACTGATCTGTTTACTTTATATATATGTGGCTTTTTCTCTGTGATAGTATGGAGAACAGGAAATTATGATTTATGATCAGTAGAAAAAAATAATATAAGTATAAATGGTACTCACCTTGCTTAGCTTACATAAAAACATCCTAAAACAAGGGATGAATATTTGTGCAAAAGAATAACTAGACTATACCATTCTTGCAAAATATTCTTTCAAGCTGTTTTAAATTTACAAACGAAACTCAAGAAAACACTGCAGATCAATTAGATTTTATTTTATTTTTCAATAATCTCAAAAGCAACCTTATTAATCTCTTGGAAAATCTATAAATACCAATTTACATTTAACCCAAGGCTTCATTGTCAAGTTTTTACACACAGCAATACTTTTGCAACTCCATTATTTTCAACAATAAGCAAATCTGTGATAGAAATACTGATAGAACTTAAAGAGAATATTTCCAGGCTGTGATAAAAATAATACTGCCCAATTAAGTTGTGTGCACCTGCCCCAAAATGGAATGTTCCTTACATATTGAAAACAAGCTGACTGAATTTTTGACACATCATTTACTGAGGAACATTTTAAGTACTATTCTTTTGATGTTGGTCAAAGGACTTTACTCTGTTGGTACAGTGGAATCAAAAGACACAAATTATGTTCTTTATTAAAATATATTTGGAGTTACAGGAAAGGTATAAAAAAGACTGTTAGACATTTCTTGAGAGTAGAAACGTATTATTACCCCATACCCTATTTTATGTATTACAAAGTGTACATATTCAATGGTTATCACACTAATTAATTGGCAAATTTAAAGAAGAAGAGCTGCTTAGGGTATATTTTGGCAGGGACTAGAGCCTTCCAACTGAACAGATTTTAATCAGGTCTGACAGCAAAAGAGCTTCACCTGGTGTTTTACTTGAGATTTGTAATCAGATGATTTATTAGAGGGGTTTAGGCTTTACAAAATGTGAAGTATTTATCTTGATATAATAGTAAGCCTCTCTTGGTGTTCTTTAGAATCAATACTCTCCTGATTTCCTTACTGCAGACATGCAAAGATGCAACGAGAAAAAGTTTTTATTAATAACTTTTGTGCTTAGCCATGACCTTTCATGGAGATTTCTATCAGTCAAAGTTAAAACCTTTTCATGAATGACAGGCCGACATTCAAGACCTGGGGAGAAAGTTTCTTTCCAGAAGAATATACCCATTCTAAGGATGAGAATAAAGAAGGATAGTGATTAGATTATTTAAAAATTAGACCTGAAGGGCTACATAGAGATGTTTCAATGCATAATTTTTGTATTATTGGTTGCAAAATATCTATTTTATCATCATTGGATTGTTTTTATTTCATATCTCATTTTGTCCAAGTCTCATTTCTGTCTGTTCTACTACTTGTATTCATAATTCTTTCATTTCTTGCCTATCATTTCCTTCTTGTTATGTACCTTGATGGTCCTAGTGCTAAGTATGACTCCTGCCTTCACCTTTTCCTTAGCTTTGAAATACTACTGAAGTGGTATATCTGTTTTATCTCTGGCCTTGTTTCTCTTTCCTCCCCACTCATATCTTATTTTTTCTCTTTCTTATTTCAAATCTCTTAATTCTGATGGTATTAATCACATGCTTACTTTCAATGCATTTTATTTTTTTATTTATTATGTTCTTTCATTTTAAATTTTACCTACCTCAGCTAGTTCCATTACTTATAACAAAGAAACCAAAGCTACTTAATTAACAAGTTCAGTTTCAATAGTATTCTGAATTAATTGGAATCACTAAGGATTAAAAAAACCTTCTCTATCCATGTATATAAAAAGAAAATAAAGACAACAAAAAAGAGAAATGAATCCAGATTCCAAAGAGCTGCCTCAAATTCTATTTTAATTTTAATTGACACAATGTTAAAACAAATATAAAGTGAAGAATTTGAAGTTTCATAAAATAATAACTAAAAGTTTCTAATATCAAGGGCAAAATAGATTAAATATATTTCAACAAATTATTCGTGTTTGCAATAAAACTATATATTGTAAAAAAGTTTCATTTGCTAATCTCTACAGTTAAAAAGCAAATAAATGTAGAATTTTCAAATTTGACATTGATTTTTATCCAAAAATAATTCTAACTATGAATGAATTTTAACTTATAATCTTCTATGACTATTTCCTGCAGTGTTGTGATTCTGCCACTTAACCTTGGAAACCGAGACCCGGAGAAATCTGTTATAGAAACTCTCATTACAGTAATGACATGTTTGGCCTTTAGGTATTACACAAAAAGTGTGCAGTGTGTTTAAATAGTAGTTGAGTGTTATCCTTTATTCCTGCAAAAATGTGTTATGTGTAATAACTGTGTTTCTCCTTAGAATTACTCATGAAAGCCATTGTCATTTGAAAGCAGATGGTCTTTTAGAAAGGAGAGCATGTTCCTCTTTTACAAAAGCAAAGTTGTGATTTAAAACAAGTAGTTAGAGATTTCATAAAGCATGCAATATGAAGCTTTTTTAACCAGCACAAAGACACTTGACTAGGAACAGAGGAAAAAAATACAATGTTATTCACAATGTGTAATGTGCAACCATGAAAGAAAAGAATAACTTAATGTAACAAGCAGTGGAGTTAACCAAAATGCAATTTAGCCTTTTTAATAAGACAGCTCATGTGCATCTAAAATGGAAGGCAAGTAAATGATCTCTTTGAAACTTCATTTAAGATTTTTCACCATTATCAATAGATTTCTATGATAGAGGCATATTATCAGAAAAATATTATTTTCCTTTTTAAAGTGTTTTTCTTAATCTTTGGAATAATTAATGATATATTTCTTTTGAACTATTTCTTTCCCCTTATGTCGATATAATGACATAACCAGATCTAAATTTGGCTAAGTGGACTGTCATTACAGTATTTGTTCCCTGTGGTCTAAGACCTACCACAGTACTGATTTGTGTGTCAAGGATGGTCCTCATAGAAATAGAAATGAAGTACACAATTATATAATAACTAGGAACACATACTATTTATTTTCTATTTTAGAGCATAATCTTTACAGAAGAATTAAGAAACTTGTTAGTGATTAGAAAAGGTAGCTAACTCAGTCTATTAATATTGCCATATGTTCTTGCAGCACAGCATGTATGTCTGCAGTTACATTCAAACTATGCTACACAACAAATGGTTCATTTTAGTTAAATAACTGACTCTCTACTGGAGTCTTTCACCGGTAATTTTTCATTATAAAACATATATGAAGATAAATTCAGGGTTCACAAGGGTTTCCTCTCTTACATCAATGAATATTTGTACTTTTGTTTTTATGGAAATGGAAATATGGATTCATAAATTATTATTTCATTTAACCACAAAGAAGATTCTGAGCTTTGAATGCCAAAAGCATGAATTTGAGATCAATGGTTCTGTTCCAATATTTATTTTCCTTTCTTATCATTCTTAGTTTACTCTTTCTTCCTCTGTGTTCTTATTGCCTTGCCTAGTTATTGCCAGAAGCATTTCGTATATTGCATTTACGATTTCCAAGCCTTTTTACAATATAAACCAAGTGAATACTAATGAAATTAAAAATGGAATTTGTAAGGAGCTGCATTGTTTTTAAATCTTGCAATTTTTCATTGATATCAGAAAAAACATGCAAAATGAAGAGAACATTAAATTAATTATTATGAAAAACTTCTTCAACAAAATGCAATAGAAATATATCAAATTGTTGAATTAAGTTGTTTTTTTCACCCGTGGGAATCTATGTACTCTGTAGGAAAGGACTGAAAAGCAGGAATATGGTACTTCAGCCATGATTCACTGACAAGCTGCATATTCTTTTGTAAGTGGATGTAACCATTGTGGAATATAATTAGTTAATAAACCATTAAAATTTGAAAACTCAACAGAAGAGGGCAGGACTGATTTCTGGCTAGCATACTGTGGATGTTGCAATTTTTCAGAGTCTACATCTTCCGCGTTCATTTCCTTTGGTTACCATACTATTCCTGTTATTAATCATTCTGAAAATCACTCATGGAGTGAAGAAAGAGATGTTGCAACTTCAGTATCAATTTGGAATTCTCCTTTTCTAATAATGTGCCAAATTAAAATGAAAATAGAGGAACAATTGAAAATATTAGGCAGTATTAAAACCTGATCTGTGATTATTTGGTTCATAAACTAACAGTCAAGCAAGAATAAAAACATATATTTTACTTGAAATCTGCTTTTGCATGTTTATCATCAGCAAAGTGTTAAGAAAAGTTTGTAAGTACTTATCTACTATTTTTAAATAGGTTCCCAGGTTTTATGTGTATACGTAATTTCAATCATTATAAATAGAACAATGCTAAATTTGGGGGAAAAGTAATTTTTCAGTGTTTGTTAAGTCTATTTTTGTTTGTGAATATATCAGTATTCAAAAAGATAAACAAATACTGTACTTATCTACATGTATATATAAATTAATGCATTTTCATAATTTTTTAAATGTCTTCGGGGATATAATTCTCTCATTTTGTTACTTTTCTTATAAGTGTTTTGTTTAAGACACTACATTGCTTGTGATATTGGGAACTTTTTAAACCAAATGCTTCAGAATCACCTCAGGAAAAATTCTATTCTTGATAAAGATAAAAATATCAAAAATAATATAAAGATTACTTTTTAAAAACAGATCTTCACTTATTAACAATTTCATACCAGTGACAAGTTTTCAGAAAATGTATTAATGTATTTCCAGCTTACTGTAGCATCTCTAGTCTTGTCTTTAAAAATATAATTATAATGCATATAAAATCAGTAGCCTAGATTTTTCTAGAGTCATATTTCTTTATAATAAATAAAATATGAAATGCTTTGTTACTGTGAAACTCATTATCGTGGTTTATAAAATGGTTTTTTTCTATGAAAGGCAGTTAATGAGGGAGAATGTAAGGTGTGGCTGCTGGAGACTCAACTTCCAAAATGTATTTATTTTTTAGTTGAGAAACATTTTTCACTTCTAATGATGATTCCCATTATATAAATTACATAGAATCCCAACTATTGTGGTTCAAGCTGCAGGGAGACAAGGGCCCTACTCACTTGCCTCCTGCCCACCCTCCACCCCACAGCAGCTCCTAGGTGGCCGTTTCCAAATTCCCAGGGCACATTAGAACACAGCTTGAAACAACGGCTCTAAAATGTATCTGAGATCAGAAAAATTATATGTAGGATAATTAATTCTTTGGGGAAATTAAAAAAAGAAATCTTAAATACAAATAAAATCTAAGAATGTGTATTGTAGGCTTAATTCTATTCATTAACAGAATACATTTGCTTTAATTAAATAACTGAACCTCTACTGCAGTCTTTCACTGATAATTTTTCATGATAAAACATACATGAAGATAAATGCAGGGTTTATCTCCAGAGACAAACTATACATCAATAACAATGAGGTAATGATTCATGCTGTGTGTGTCCAAGCTATTAACACCTGAAAAATGAATCTGGTGAAGCAGTAGGAGAACATTGTTAATGTGGAAAACTACTAGGCTTAAACTATTTCTTTATTTCTTAACTCGAATCCTTTAATGGATCTCAGCCATTCAACTTCAAGGAATATAGAGTGCTTGAAGCTATAATGTGGCATATCGACGCTGGATAAGTCACCAATAAAAGGGAAAACTGAAGGACATTTGGAGTCCTTTTTGTCTCCTCCAAGTAGAACGTATCTCTTTAAGGAAGATCAGAGGGAAGCTGCACAACTTTGAAAATATTTCGAAAATTATTAGGCCTTCTAATTTCAAAATTCGCAGAAGTTTCCATGGCCCTACTCACCTTACCAATACCACCCCATGAGCTATTTTATTCTTCTTTCCTCTTTCTACTACATGAAAACAAAGTATAAGCAGCTCTCTATAGCCAAAACACTCAAAGAACCCAATAAAAGTAATTTCCATTCTATAACAATAAAAAAACAATAAGAGAAAAATAAACATTGAGTAAAGCTCGTGTGCTTCTTATTAATCCAAGGTTGATTTTATCAGATCATCTTGCTTTCTTTTAAACATAAACCTAAGGCTCGCAGTCACTAACAGGCCTGGATATTGTTAATATAGTCATTAAAACAGCCACACAACTACTGATCTTACCCTTCTGGATGAGTAGCACGTGGGCCATTCTTGCTATTGGTGTTGTGGTTGATATTATTATCTTATAGCTGAAATTTGTTGTTATTACCATATGAAGATGCTATAATAAGAATGATATTAAATTGTTTTATCCTTTTGTGTCAATGCTATGAGGCATTAGGAGAGTTCCAATTAGCGAACTGGACACCGATCTCTTATAAAACATCTTGTCTGAGTCATTAATTCATATCCGGAAGTTGTATATTAATTTTTTCTAAAGAATAATAGTATAATTAGGAGACATAATTTAATGAGTGCTAAGTTCCAGGTGTTATTCTGATATTTTACATCATTTCTAATTATCTCATTTAATTGTTAATATATGGTAAATATAAGACATCAGCAATATTACTATACTCCTGTTTCAAACAATCCAGTTTATGAGACTTTAGCAGGAACATAGAATAGTTCATAAAATGTTCTCAGGTTAGGAATCATCACATCCATCCTAGGGGAGCTGATGATGAGAGCTCAACAATTCCAAGAAGGTTTTGTAAAATGATTCCAAATGGTGTGTAGCTCAAATCCTGGTCTTGTTATAAACAACAAAAAGATACTTGTTTTATCTTTCTTTGGAGATTTATACATGTGAGACTGTCACATGAATCTTGTAGAGGCCGGTGTGTTATATTGAAGAATATTTTTCAAAGGAAAGCTTATTTCTATCTCAGAGATCAGGTACTTCCTACCAGTTCTGAAAAACTAAGCAAAGAATAAGTCTTCCATAGCTCAGATTGAGGACAGAATTCTATCCCTTTATACATATTTGAGAGTATTATATCAAAATATGGTCATGAGAGTGGTTAGAATAATAGTTTTAAATAAACTTACTGCAAAGAAGAGCTGTACAGAGAAAAATATTTTAATGGGAAATATTATATTTTTATTAGAAATCAGTAGTTTAATGATGAGAAACATTGTTTCATATGTAGCCTGATATTCACATCACTTGGAAGAACAGTGGTTGTTTTTATATAAGTCAAATTTATTGAGGTATAATTTACATGCAATAAACACATTTTTCAGTATACAGTTTAATGAGTTTTACTAAATTCACAGTATTGTGTAACATCAACTCAATCAAGATTTAGAACATTTTCATCATGCCAAGGAATTCCTTTTTTCCTACTTGTAGTCAACCCTTTCACCCACCTTTGTCCCCTGAAACTGATCTGTCTTTTGCTCCTATTATTCAGCCTTTCTTAGTATGACATTAAGTGGAATCACACAGGATGTAGTCTTTGGTGTCTGGCTTCTTTCACACAGCATAATGCATTTGAGATTGATTTATGTTACTGGGTGTATCAGTAGCTCATTCTTTGTACTGCTCAGTAGTATTCCATTTTATGGATGTTTCATAGTTTATCTATCTACTCACTGGTTGAAAGACATTTGGGTTGTTTCCAGTTTGGGATGATTAGAAATAGAGCTGCTCTACAACTTCATGAACAGATTTTATGTTAACATAAGTTTGCTTTTCTCTTTGTTAAATTTCGAGGAGTGGGATTTATGGGTCACATATGCAAATACATAAATTTATAGGAAATTTCCATACTGTTTTCCAAAATAGGTGTATCATTTTGTATGGCTACGAGCAATATGGAGAATTCCAGTTGCTTTGCATCTTTATTAGCACTTGATATTAACCCTCATGAACAAAAATATAAAAACCATCAACAAAAATGTCAGAAAATTGAATATAAAATATATTTTAAAATGTAATGCATCATGACCAAGTGATGTTGATACTGGAAATACTAGGCTATTCCAGTTTTAAAAATCAATCAATATAATTCACCATATCAGAAGACTAAGAACAAAAACTATTAATTATACAGTCATCTAAACAGATGTAGCAAAGATATTTGCCAAAAGTCAACAGGTATTAATGCCAAAGAATATCATAAAATTAGAAATTAAGGGGAAATTCTTCAGCATAAAAAAGGTATTTAAAAAAAAATCTTACAGCTAACATCATTCTTAATGATGAGAGGTTGAATGCTTTTTCTGTGTGATTAGGAACAAAACAAGGTCGTGTGTTCTCCCTACTCCAATTCAACCCCATAGTGGAGGTCCTAGCCAGTCCAATAAGGCAAGAAAACAAAAGCAAAGGCAGACAGTTTGGAAAGAAAGAAACAAAACTATCTCTTAGACAACATGATATTCTAAATAGAAAATCATCAAATAAATTAGAAAAATTCTAGTACTTATAAGTGAATATAGGAAGATCACAAGATACAAGATCAATATTCAAAAATTAATCTCATTTTGATATTCAAATTGGTTTTTGGCTCTCAAAACCACACTAGCCTTCTTTATTTTATTTTATTTACTTATTTTTGAGACAGGGTCTCACTCTTGCTCAGGCTAGTCTCGAACTCCTGACCTCAAGTGATCCTCCCGCTTCAGCCTCTCAGAGTGCTAGGATGACAGGCGTGAGTTACCACGCCCAGTCCTAGCCTTCTTTATTTGAACAAGCAAGTAAGGAATATATCTCATCCTTAGACTTTTAATCTTTCCGTGCTTCTCCTTTCTCTATAATCCCCATTAGTAGAAGCACACAAACACAGTTGAGAATACATATCTAGTAGTTGATATTGAAGCCTTCCACTTCCCTTTTATTGTTGAAAAATGAAAAATGTTTAATTGAAAGTTGCTATCATAAGTGTTATTTATTTAAACCATTTTATTTTCTTCTTCCACATAATATAATTTGGTGGTTATACAGTGGAAAGGTATTAGCATAATTCTTAGAATTCTTTAATTACAAGATACAAGGCAAATTCTGGCTATCTCCCTTCTAGGGCCTATAAGGGGGAATGTTACGTGTATCACTTCATCATTTCCAAAACATTAAATGGTGGTTGACTTAGATTTTTTAAATGTTCAAATATTTGTGAATTACATTGACTGTACCTGCCAATCAATTTCATCTTCTATATGTCTTTGAAGCCACCTCAAAATTTTTTTCTCTCTCTCCTTAGAATTCAGATTTTGATATGAATGCACTGTTAGGAGAGGTCAAAGCTGATGATTTAGGAAAGTACCTTTCCACAATGTGTAACTTTTATCTGCTCTTTTGCCAAAGGCAAATATTGTGTTGACTATCATGTATGGACCTTGAACTCTATTAGTACCAAAAACAGAATGAGCTACAAATGTAGAAGTCCAAGTAAATTTCTGCTCCATCTCTCCTGAATTAAAGACATGTTAGCACACTGAATGTGAAAGAAAATATATCTTTTCCTGTTTTGGACATTATAAGACTCTGATCATCTTTACTCCTACCATCATTGGGATCAACTGATCCTTCATCTTACTGACTTGTTTAGTTCCTTTACATTTCTTGTAGGAACTTGTAGTTGCCAACCACATTTTGACATATGGAAGGAATCACCTCAAGTCTTTATATGGTCTTCTTTCCAGAGCCAATACAATGATGGTATAGCTATATGTTAAGGCTGGCTTCTTTTCCTTGCTATCACACATTTCTCACAGATGGTCACAGATGTGTTAGCCAGGATATGCAACTACTAGGTGCTATGACAAATAAACTCTGAGAATGAATGTCTTAGTTATTTCTTGCTGGCTGACATGAAATCTGACAACTCGTAGCAGGTGAAGTCTGATAACTCTTAGCAGTTAAGTTTCTCTGTCTGATGACCCCTTTTCCCAACATTGCCATCTTAACGCTTGGTTTCCAAGGTCATCATTGCAGGGGAGAAAAGGAATGTGGAAATAGCACACTGACTCTTGACAGTTTCAGACAGAAGTGATATGTGTCGTTTGCTAGACTAGTCATGTGTTTCTGCCTAAAAGCAAAGGGTCTGAAAAAGGTTATTTTCCTGTGAACCTAGGAGAGAGAAGGGAATCAGAAATGAGTGAGCACTAGAAGTCTCTCGTATGCCAGAGAACTTACCTATTTCATCTCTGAAGGAATTACCACTCCGATACCTACCCACCCATCAGTAACTTGACTGCATACATCTCCCAATTCACATCTAAGATTTGAGGAAAATCAAGTCTGTCGTGCACAGTCCATAAGGGAAAGTGGGCAAAAACTAAGAAAACATTGATTCTTACAAGTGCCAAAAAATGATAAAAGTGGTATAAATGACCATTTTGGAGTGAATCTCATATGATTAGTATATGTATTATAAATTACCATAGTCAATTTAAGAGACTGGAGGAAGAAATGGGTTATTAAATAACCTATGTGTCTTGATTACTTAAATTGAGCAAGAAGGAGAAAGAATTACAAATTGAACAATCAGGGATTCAGTTCTTTGGAGTAAGAAAATCAGATTTCTTAATCTTGTGTCTACAAGTCAAACTAGATTCAAGAGTGGTTAAATATAGACTTTTGAAGACCAATCAAAGATAGAATTTTTTAAACTTCCACTTTTTGTATATGGAAATGTTATTTTTCTGATTGGATGTATTATACTCTTGGTGGAAAGATCAGATTGAGTAATTTACTAAAGCTCACATATCTGGTGTTATAGAGCTAGGGCTAGGACCCAAAAATATTCACACAAATTTTCAATAAAATATTTACTTCACAGTATACAGAAATGTGAATTTTTTCACCTGTCCTGTGCAAAGCAAATTTAAAGTATACATGCACACCATATATAGGTTTGATCTGATCACTATATATAATAAATATTAAATGTCTATCCCATATTTATCTTTAAGTGTTTTTTCTACCCAACTATTTGCACTTTTAGAAGAAAAAGTTAGCAAATGAAATGCTTTATATTGTTATTTGCTTCAGTTTCATGTTTACCTTGTCTATCAAGAATATGTAATTTCTTACCATGTAAAACCATGCAAAATCACTTTTAAAGTACTGACAAATGTGATCACTTTTTAAAAAATAAGCTAGAGTTGAGATTGATTTTATCATAGTAATTGTGTTGACTCTATATTAGAGATTCCTAGTATGTAATTTTCAGGAGCTTGATTCTTTTGACAAGATCACTAATGAAATGCCAAAAGAGTAAACATTTATCTAATATATTCTAAGAAAAATAACATCAAAGGTAATTTAGAAATATTTAATCCATTTATTGGTAATTAATATCTTATTGGTAATTGATATTTTATTGGTAATTCAATGTTCTTCATTATAACAGCCAATCTAATTCTCAAGGGATTAATTCCAAAATCGTCCAATATAAAATATTTAGAATTTAATCTAATTTATCTTGTTATTTCAAAATATAAGGTGGGATATTTTCTTAGGTCTTCTGGAGAATTTATATTGCTTAATAAGCTGCTAAAAGTTTCAAAGAACACAATATTCTACAAGTAGGAAAAATCATAAAGAGATAACACTAACTAAAATTCATAAATTTAGAGATGAAAAATGTAGTGAGGTAGTGGTTGTAGATGTGTTAGGAAAAGATCTGGGTATATTAAGAAAAGATTCAGCATGTGAATCCAGTAGTTCCAAATATGGAGTTAAGGAAATTTGAAGGAGACTGGGCTCACATATTTTGACTGTAAGATCTTTGGATAAGTAAAATCTTTGGGTAAGAGTGTAACACTATAGAATTCTTTCCTCTTTTTACATTGGTTCTACCCAGCAAGCCCAAAAAAGAAGTCTCCTCTCTCTGATCTTCTATTCTAGTAATATCTGAAGTCACAGAACTGCCTACTTTGTGCACCTAAGAGCAGGAGAGTGCTACCATGTGGCTGGGGATAAAGTAAATAATCTATATAGCAAGGACTGACTGTATCTTTCAACTATTTGCTACCATGCCACCCTTTGCTTCACACAAATCCTGATACGTAAGCAGTGCCCAATAAATATTCGTTGAATATATAAGTGAATGAAGGAAGGAAGAAGTGAACTAAGTTATGTCTCCATTTCTCCACAACCTTAGCATTCTCTGCTTGTATGATTATATGAGAAAGAACACTGACTGCTGAATGTTTGCGCTTCCCTAGTTTTCACCTGCCCTGTTTACATCTTCTCTAAGGGAGAAAGTATTCCCCAGCTCTCTTCAGGAAAGTTCTCCTAACACAATGCCTGACATAGAGTAAACGTGCAATAAAATTTGTTAATTTGAATGGAAATGGCAAAAAAAAAAAAGGCTTCTGAAAAGCTGACAATGCAATTACTTTACCTAGATCATGCATTCCTCGTTGACCATATGCTCAATGCTCATGAACATATGTTATGTTTGTTTTTGGTAATTTTGCTCTCTAACTATTGCACAATGGTGAGTTTTGCACAAACCCCATATGATCAGTGTCTAAAACACTGTAATTCTTCTTCTTCTTCTTTTTTTTTTGCCTCTGAGTGTTTGTTACCCCAGTTACAGAGCTGAATATCATTTAGGGCATTATCCTACCAAAAAAAAAAGAAAAAAAAGAAAGAAAGAAAGAAAAAGAAAAATAAGTCATGCAAAGAAATGTGTTACAGACCAAAGCAATTGAACTTTACAAGGATAAAAGGAATTAAATGATGGTCTCATATAATGGAGGGCAAATGGGTAAAGAATAATGTCATTTTTTCATGAACATGCATGAGCAGAAAGTGGGGCAAAATTTTATTAATTGGGAATAATGAGCATGAGGTAAAATACATTACTGTTACTTGGAAGAGGGGTGAATTCAGTCTGAAATTCTGACCTCTAGAAAATTTGAAGATACTTTTAAAAAATATACTTCAAAAAGACAGTCTTCACCTATGACATTATAAGGATCTTTCAATCACGTCTAACAAGTAGATTAATATTATGAGTAACCCAGTCAGGGTGGGGTACTGGTTCTGTAACTCACTGAAGCATTTTTCAGCCTGAAAAATTCAATCTATAAATATGAAAACACGAGACAAAAACTACATATTTCTAGCCATCCTCAATGTGGGGATAATTAGACAATATTCCTCAATCTTGAGGTGTTTTTTTCTATTATAAAATGGCTCAAGGACCAACTTCCAAGAGAAAACGTTATGAAAGTGAAAGACAAGGAAACAGTTGCTCAAATAGAAAAAAAAAAAAAAGAATATTTTACTTCTTAAGATTTGTGGAAAAAAGAGTTTTAAGAAATCAGATGAGGAAAAGATTCATCTTCATCATCATCATCAAAATCAACATGGTTGTCCTCATCATCCCACTGAAAGCAACTTAATTGTTTAGTTAGAAAATGGTTTTCCTAGCTCTCTCGGAGAATTTTTATCTCAGAAAACATGCATAGATATCTTTTATATATGTCTGTGTAACTATAAAGAGTCTTCCTGAATTCTGAATGAAGTCAACCAGTACTATCTATAACCTCCAAGAAGGGAAATTCAAATTAAAGAATTTATTAAAATTTTTTTAAATGACATACTTCTCTTCCGAACTCCTTCAGACAAATGCTGCTTTCCATTTTGTTTTCTGGTTTTTAATGCTGCTTTGTTGACCAAACCTGTAAGAAGAATAAAAGAATGGCCTGACTTTCAGGAGCAGCTGGAGTGCTCTTTGGTTTTGGATTTCAATTTTGGCTACAGAAGATGCTACTCAGAGACTGCCACAGAAACTCAGTTGGCTGAGTAAACAGCAGTAGTTAACTAAGTATATACTGGAGAAACCATTGATGTCATTCCTTCAAGCTTGTTCCATATACATATACAGTTTAATTGTGTTGACTTCATTCTGTCTACAGTATAACACCTAACCCTCCTGTCTTACAGGCTTGTTTTAATCCCTTTACATCTAATGACTTTACCTTATTTCAAAAATAAAGAGCCTTTAAGGATACAGTATTAGTTGAGTGCAAGGCTTAGCAACCAATGGTTTGTGGATTAAGACCTGAGCACTGGAACTTGAGTTCTAGGAAAAACTGAGAAATAGGAAGAAATTGATTTTAATGTTATCTCTTTCCCTCTTTACCATCAGGGCCACATTCTCTTTTCTGGGACTCTGTTTGCTCATGTTTTCCACATCCCATGCTCATCCCTACTTTCCATTTCCTCATTCTAGCTTGCTTTTCCACACAGGCTTGCAAATCAAAATGGCAAATTTTAGTCACTCCCAACCCCATTTCTCCAATGCAAAATACCTAATACCTAAATTAATACCCTAATAATGTGAAGTAAAATGACTTAAGTATCTGAAAAAGTAATCTATGATAAGGTGAAAGGACCCATGGAGATAAAATCTAGGAATATTTCACTTGCAGTGTGTTATTGTTGTTTGCTAATTCAAATCAATCTCTGATGTAGGTCACAGAATGAGAAAGAATTGCAATATAAGGTGCATCTCAGGAACCCTTCACCTTCCCCAGGGTGAATTCAGGAGGTGGGTTGGGAAAGCAGACTGTGCAGCAATTTCCAACTTCAGTTTGGTGATGTCATGCTATAGCTTAAAATAGCTCATGGTGGGAGTATTTAAGCCATGGAGACCAGAAATGTTATAAATCACTTATTTTTCTTTCTCTTGGAGAGTTGCTTGATAAACATTTATCAGTACATCACTGATTGCATTAAGTAAGATGATATCTTTTCACATTGTTGGAGGACTATTATAGTATTAGCGAAGAATTAGAATGTCATAGAATCCCAGAGGGAAATACCTCTCTCGCCTATCTACCAAAAACAAACACAATTGATTTCTAGACAAAATTTGATTTAAAAGAAAAAAATATATACTGCTAAGCAAAAATTTGAAAGCCACTACTTTTTAACATCTCTGAAAAGTGATTCATTCCCTATCCCTATTGTTTCTAATTTTTCCTGTAACTGACACTTTTCAGATAATTGATTTTTAGAAAATTCTTATATTTCTTGTATTTCCCCTAGAAGTTTGCCAGTATTTATGCAAGTTATTAATATGCTTTTTTAACATTTCATTTGTAAATCCACCTGTTCTTTCATTTATATGCTCACTATTCACTATTGGTAAGTGAGAGTAATTCTAGATTTGTAATCTTTATTTCATGGAAATATTGCAAAGCATGACCAAAGGGAACAAGTTGGGAAAAGAAATGCCAGAGGGACAAGATAGGAATTTTTAATTATAGAAATAGGAATAGCATAAAATGATCAATTTAGTTAAATAAGAGACTGTAACAAGTGGTGGCAGTGTGGTACAGTACAAAGATCAGAAACATTTGGAAGCAAAGACATCTGGGTTTAAACACAAATGTCTTTACATACTAGCTGTGTGATTTTAATCAAGTTATTTAACCTCTCTGAGGTTCAATTTCCTACCTGTAAAATGGAAACTATACCTTCCCCACTAGGTTGATTCTAAGATTAAATAAGATGATGTATGAAAAGTATCTGGTTTTGTCATGTAATAATGTAATAACCATTTAAAAATATTTTAAAGATTTCATTATGAGTGTATGTGTGTATAATCACATTACATTGAAGTCTGCAGTATATCGTATTTAAAAGTGTTTCTGGAGGGAAATAATTTTAATATAGTTAATCCAAAGCAACAACACTACCTGGCTCAGAGACTGACACCAATAGAAAAGCATTTCATAGAGTCATGGAATTTTAGAATGAGAAGAATTCATAGACACGAATTAATCCAACCAACTCATCTGACATATGAAGACCTGGGAGGTTAAGAAATTAATCCACATAAATACAAATCTAAGTTAAGTGATTTGGCCTTCAGCATGCATGTAACCTCTCTGAATTCAATTTCCTCTTTAGTGAAGTAGGAATTATTCCCACAGCACTGGCTTACTTCTCAGATTAAATGAGATAATACAAGTGGTCAAGTAGCAACCAGTGCCTTGAGCTTCTGGAGTACTGACGTACAATAAGAATTAAAGATCATGAAATCCTTTCCCCACCTGTCCACCTACTTATAGCCAACCTCAGTGATTCTGTACGTCCTGAGACTTGTGCTTAATAATTTACTTCCAAAGCATTAAACAGTGAAAGCATTCCTATAAACGATGATTTGGTTGTTGATCTAAATATATCTCCTGGCTCTCTGTGCATTGTTTTTCTGTGCTACAGGAAAAAAAAAAGTGCTGTCATCACAGTCTCAAAGGCTGCCAAAAGAAGAGAAACTCCAAGTGTGTAGGAGGCAAAATAATGTGTGTCTGTATTTTCTGCCCCATTACATTTTGTAGTTCATGGTCATACCATACATTTGTTTTGAAACATATTACACATACCATGGTGGAAAATGCAGTCAGCTCTTTGGTGTTCTGAGATAGGGAATAACTGTGACTAACCACAAAGTCCTCAATAAATACAGTTAGTTTCCACTTTGCCTGCGAAGCGCTACTCTCATCAGTTCAACTGCTCTCTGCCTATCTCTGAGCTGCAGGCAGTGGAGTGAGAGAGCAGATACACTGTGTCTAGAATAAGGACAGTCTACCATGGATAGGACTATTTTGAGGGAAAAAGACTTCGAAAGCATATCAACTGCTTGCCTGAATCTCTGAAAATCCTTAGAATCTCTGAGACGGCTCATGAACATGCCTAGGTCACATGACTAAGAATTCAAAGATCATGTTTAAACTCATGTATGGAAAATGGATGCAAGTGAATTAAACGAAACAATCTAATCACCTATTCTTATTCATGCTAGTGGGATTTCTGCTTAATATTCTCTCTAGAATCCATTAATGAAAACATAATAGTTCCCAATTCTCCCAAGGCTGTTTGGTTTCCCAAAATGATCTCACTTCTGACTTTACCACAACTAATTTGCATTCAACTTACTTATCATTGCATGTAACTGTTTGGTTGAATGTGTTATGCTATATCTATACAAATAGAATGCATAAATTTACATACATGTAATTTTTGATGTATGCACTATTAATAAAGTGAAATTTGTTCACTGAATATTTTCAGTATTTATTTTAAGAAAACAATTATGTCATAAAAATAAACTAATTTCCACATTGTATATATCGATTCTTTAGCCTCAATAGTCAAGAGTTTTGTTGCAATAATAGCCCAGTAAGATTGTGGAAGGCTCTAGTTGTCTTTCGGAACTCATTCTTACCTATTTTTAAAAGTCATTTGTAGACTCACTTTTTATAAATTGGGCCAAACTCCTTTTGTTCTGCTCTTATTTCCTACCTCACCGTATCTTGGCATAACATATTTAATAGCTTCTCTATCTGCTATTTGAAGTTGGATTTTCTTTATTCATTTTAAAATTACCTCGCCTACATGTCAAAAGGTGCCTCTCATCCTAGTAGTTCAGGATTTAATGAACAAATCCGTGCTCACCATATCTGTACCATTTGTGATTAAATAAATGTCAATCATGTCTTCTTTTAGCCTCTGCCACTCTAAAGGCTTTTTGTCAGCTTTCAGACCTTTTAGTCTGTTGTCAGAGCAGTCCTTACCCCTTCCCCACTCCATCTATCAAAGTAGTTAAACTTTTCTGAACATTTTGAACTCTGCTCTTGGCGTTAGAGGTAACAGGAATTGTGTACAATAACCTGTGCAAAATAATATAGTTAGATCCTTCGTAGCACCTTAGATAATGATAATGATAATACATAATAATAGCAATGTGAGGTGGTATCTGGCACATAGTAAACAACTAGTAAACGGAAGTTGTAATAATCTTATTATTAGTTATCATTGATTATGCCTTATTCTTGTCTAGGCATTTCATATAATCAGGCATTTCATGTATAGCGTCTCATTTAATCTTACCACTTTTGTAGAATAGATACTGTTTAAAGAGATGGTGCTTGAATCAAGTAGATAGTTAAGTGTCAAAAAAGGTCAAAACCCAGTCTTTCTGATGCCCAAAATGTAAAAGCGCTCTTTTTTATGAATCCATCACTACTCTGCTAACACTGATACCACTAATCAGTCAATCAATCAGATATTAACCAATCACCTCTTATGTTTGGTGTTGTACAGAAGACAAAAAGAATGCTATTTTCTCTACTCTTAGGGAAGACAGAACCTATTGGGGCAATGGGATAAGCATACACAAAACAATATTATACTAATAAAAACTTTGTATGACATGAAACATTATATCTTATGAACTTTAAGTGTTCCAGCAATTAGCAAGGATACATGAAGCGGCTTTTGCCAAAATGCTATAAAGAATGTCAGATTCAGTAATGTGGACTTTGGAGAGAAAAACAAATTAATTGTCCATCTTCATATTTTTCCTTTCCAGTGCTCTTTCAGTCAAGAACTCTTTGAAAACAAAGAACACTGACATATAACATTAGCACTTTTATTACCTTAGAACTAAGGATTTTGTAATCAAGATATCAAGTCTTAGATAGCAAATGAGGCAAAAATAGAACAACTTGGTGAATACATTCATAAACACATACTTTGATTCTGTATTACCTAAAATATTTGTATAGTTTTTAGAGAAAAGTTTTTAGAACGGTCAAAAGAGAAATTGTGTAATCAGGAAAAAGAACAGTTAGCCCTTTTTGACATTCCCTTTTTTAATATCCTACCCTTAACATTAGTACCACTCATTGACAACAGTTCACCCAACCTCTGCCACCACATAGTAACCCTCAAGTGTATTCATTTTCCAATCCTTGAGGTTATGATTTCTGTGCTAGCTGGCATTTAGCAAAAGGAATGTTAAAGATTTTTTAAAAATATACATAATTATGACTCATACTGATAAACAATGAACACATGTCAAAGATTTTATTTAGCTCATTAGTTAATGAGATAACCAGTGAGATGTTACTGTTGGTTCAAGGAAAACTCAAAAGAATCACACATATATATTCAAATAAGAAATAGCTAAAGTGAATTTGCAAACATATGGAAAATAAGTCTATTTGCAGGGCAAAAATCAATTGTATTCCATACAAATAATTTGCATATCTATGAACAAGGATCATTTACATTATTATTAATTTTCTACAATTCACAGAGCTGTGAAATAGCTCAAAGACAATGAAAGGTGGAGATACCCTGCAAGTATGTGCTACGTAGAACACTCAGTAATCCTTTTTTCATCCATTGCAATGTGTTTACATTTTTTCTCTACAGGAGTGCTTGGGAAGCACTTTTGAATGCCATGTGATTTTCAGCATAGCATAGATATTGATTGTCCTTAAGGTGTTAAAATCTAGCACGAAAAAAAAAAAACCACTTTTGAAAATTTTTATTCCATTAGACTCAAGTTCAACTTTAAAGGATAGGAGAATTGGAAAAGAAAATGTCGCTTAAGGATGTGGTATGAGTATAGTGGTTTAGGTCCTCTTCCATTAAGAGAATGGAAGAGGTTTAATACACCTGAGTCACTACGGCTCCAGGGAAAAGCAAGTCAAGGTCTCAGTGAGGGTCAGATCTCCCCTACATCTCCTTAAGAAGATTCTTTTGGTAGTATCAAAAACATTTTCTGTGTAAAATTTGTAAAGGGTTACTACCTGGTGGCAAAAGTTTGGTGAATTAAGGTCAATGTGTTTTAAGTAAGGTAGCATTTGAAAGACAGTATTTCCAGTAATTCCACAATGGGAAAAGATGGGTACTTTTCCCTTTCCAGTTCTCCTGAAGAAAAATCTGTGATTTACTATTCTAGCTATCTTTTTGAGCAGTTCTTTCATCCTAATGAGCAAAGATACTTATTAGACTCTTAAAATATGATTTTAATTACCATTCTGCCAAAGTGTGGTGGGAATGCTGTACGTTCTTAAAAGAGACATGCTAAAATTAATATAATGTTACCACTCATCTTGATTTTTTCTTTTATTGATAGTTTTTAACTGCTATGTCTTTCAACACATTTTTGAGAACAGTAAAAGGCTTGACGTTCTGGACATAAACACAGATACCTGGGTTTTTATTTTTCACTTTTGATTTAAGGCAGCAAAGCTTAAGCTACTTCCACCCGAATTGTTTTGTTTTTCAATATTCTGTTTCTACTTGAGTGCACATATATAACCCACCATCATGCTTTTGTATTTCTCTGCAAAAATTCTTTTTCCTCTGTAGATACAGGTTATGTTTTGTTTTGTTTTCCCCAAGATTTTAGTCCAAAGAAGAGTTTTAAAGTCTCGCAATTAAACACACTCTGGCTGATAACTCGAGCAGACTTGTTTTGGGGAGTTAGCCAGAGGCAGAAGCTTAAGGGCAATGTCAAGAAACCTCCTAAATGAGGTGCTCTGTCTTGAGTTTCCATCCGCTTGTACCATGCTATCTCATTCCCCAAATGTCCTTAGGTTCTTACCTTGTCCTCCGATTTTTAATCTTCCTTATTTGGAGTTCCTTAAAACTTTAAAATTTCCTGGCTTTTCTTCCAGGAAAATATACTTGACGTTAGGGTGGAAAGGCTAGGAGGTGCTCATGGCTTGACTTTGCTTCTGTTCCTGCAGCATCTGGCATTATGATTGGCTACCTCTTGATAGAGTAATTAAATGTAGGGCAATAAGAATTTAGTGATATATTTCCCAGAATCTCAAATTTCATTGACAAGTTAAATTTTTAAAAAATAATAATAAAAAAATCTGTGGTATAGATAGAGGGTTGTCTACTTTTAATTGCATCAAATTAGGACATAAAATAAAATAAACCCTAAATTATACTATCTCCATAGTATCATAATATGAAGAGCAATTAAACACGTAGGAGAAGAAATCGTCTAACCTCACAACTAAAAAACAACTAAAAGTATTTGAGTATTTTAAATTAATAAAAATTCATTTGGGGAAAAAATCTTACTATTTCCTAATTTACTCTGGTTTAATAGATTACCCCACCTAGTTATCATTTGTATTTCAATAGTTGCTTTTCAATGTGTTCACACCAAAGTTTGCTTTTTTGCAAAGAAAGAGTGAAAGTAATATATGGAGAGAGAACTATCAAGTTAGTAGGGCCATCCCTGACAGGTAGAAATAGCTGAAAGAGCTCCTTGAATTTCCCCATTTAAGAATATCTAGGGGCAAAAAAGTGTGGGTGAATATGTCCAGGTAGTCTAGGAGGCCAGTCTGAGGCAGCAGATTCCAACAAATCTTTCCTACATACCTTACCCCTCTTCTGTGAAGCCCAGGGCTAGGAGTACTCTAGGTTGAGAAACATAGGAAATCATTCTAACATTTTGTATGTGATAAGTAGCTTGTTCGTGCTATGTAGTCAAATTTAAAACAAAAATCCTTTGAAACAGTGATTCTCATACTTTAGCCTACAGCATAACCAACGGGGGGTCTTGTTAAAACATCAATGTAGGACCTTACCCAGAATTACTGATTTCACTGGGTCTAGGGTAGGGCTTGAGAATTTGTATTTTTAACAAATTCTGGGTGATGCTCATACTATGGATCAGGGAACCACACTTTGGGAACATTGTAATTTCATCCTATTTTATTTTGTAAACATATAACTTTATATATTCTTAGACACAAATTTGTGGAAGTATATTACTTTCAGTAGAGAAATATGAATAAATTAAGGTTAATAGTTGTCTTAATCAGTTTGGGCTGCTAAGCAAAATACCATAGGCTGGGTGGCTTAAACAACATAGGTGGATATCTCACAGTTTTGGAGGCTGGGAGGTCTAAGATTAGGGTGTGGGCAGGTTCAGTGTATGGTAAAGGCCCTCCTTCTGTTGTGTATACAGAAGTCTTATTGTATCCTCAGATGGTAGAGAGAGACGGAGACAGATCATTTCTCTTGTGTGTCTTCATATAAGGACATGAATCTCATTTGTGAAGGCTCCACACTCATTACCTAATCACCTCCTAAAGGTCTCACCTCCAAATACCATCACAGTGGGGGTTAGGGCTTCGTCATATGAATTCTGGGGGGACACAAACATTTAGTCCATAGCAACAGGGAATAAAATTAATTTGTTAAAAAAATAAGTCCTAATAATATGAAATTTTCTTCTAAAGAATGTTTTTATTTCCAGATTGTTCCTGATGTAGTTACCAATACAGTTTTAATTCATTTTCTAACTTGGTTAGACTTCTCTTATACTTAGGAATAAAAGTTTCATTCATGATTAGAATCCCCACTCGAAGAGACTGTTAATAGATTAACAAAACAACTGACTTGGGTGGATTTAGCACATGCAAATCCAATTAAGTTCATGTAAAATTCTAAGAACATCATCATTTTCCACTCAGGCCCTGGCACTGGAAGGAAGTTTGGTACCTGCCTTGTACGTATCTAGCTAGCTTTTTGGCTAATTAAGTAATAATAATCAAAATACTTAAGGTTTTCAAGGATTAATGATCAGTTGGGAAGAGTTACTTCTTATTTGCTGCTAAATCCATTATCTCCCCTAGTCAGTAATTCTTAGAAAATCTAGTTATAACTGGTAAAAGAAGATATAATTAGAAAAAGTAAGACTATATATGAGCTTTCGAGGACATAACACTTTAGGATGTAAAGTATTATAGGATAATAATATAAGACCAGAAATCAGTCCAATGACTCAATCTATCATTCAGAATTTCACTCTGTTTATAATTAAGCAACAGTGACCTTCAGGTTAGTCTTCCCTTAGCTGTTAAGAACCAGTTGGAGAAGCTGAGGGCTATTTTTGCAATTATAATCTGTGAAGGTTGAAAAACATTAAGATAAATAAAGTGGCTACCTTATTAACAAGCAACTCATTTCCACACTTGAATACATATCAATAGGGGCTCCAGGTTCAATCTCCCTCACTGACCCCTTCGAACTCTTAAAACACAGACTGTTGGGAGGTGGCACCTCACTGCACTTTCTACTGCTTTGCAACACGCTTTCAATAGGCTGGGGGAGGATGATGGCTGCTGAAATAACGGCATGAGACTAAAAGCTTTCAAATCCACTTTGAAAGAAAACATGTTCAGAGAAAGACAGAATGCATTTCTGGCAATAAAAAAAGAACATTTCTCTATATTTATAGCTGTGGCAGTCAGTTAAGATGCTATTTGTAGCCAGCAGTCTAGATATTAGTGAAATAGCTCAGGCTATGACCTTCAATAGATCAAAATTAGTTCACCATTATTAAATACTCATGGGGAGTGTGCCATTTGTCAGATATATAGAATATTTTCACATCTCAGCTTTGAAGTAATGCAGTGTCCAATTCTCTCTGATTGACCACAGAAGAAGTGAGAATGATATTTATTGCATAATTACCTGACAGATTTTTAGAAGTAAGGATTTAGAATCAGAATAAGAAGATCCATCATTTTGGTAAAATTGAATAAGGGTGGTGCATAAGAGAATTCATAGACGCGAAATGCAAATGGAAAGTCTATATGCACACAATCATTGTAAAAGAAAAAAGAAAGAAGAAAAGTGAATAACTTTTCTGGGAAATAAAACTAAGAAATTGAGGAAGGGAAAGTCAGAACCAATCAGAAATCAACTGAAGCAGTTTGATATTTCAGAACTGAACTTCTTTTTTGTCCCTCCTGACTGTCATTCCACATTTTAATATGGCATGCTCTTTGTATGAAAGTGATCTTCAAAGGATAGTATTTGGATATGTGTACCAACAGCATTTTGCCAGTAAGTTTCTGGGTGACTTGGGACTCATCACTTGACCTGTCTTGGCATCAGCTTCAGTGTCTGTCCATGAAACGAATAGGACTAGATAATTTTCAAGGTTTCACCTTGCTGTAACAATCCCTGTCTCAATAACCCCCTCTATGGTAGACTGATTTTAAGACATGTAATAAGAACTGAGCTTGAAAGACAGTGGCACAGCAAGTGCAGAATGTGGTTCCAATTGAAAGGTCATTGGTAGAAAGTGTCAATTACACAGCTGTGAAAAAATATTTACTTTAACTTTGTGGGACTGAGCATAGAAGTTAACATGGTTCTCCCAGCACCATTTCTAACTTTAGTTCAGAGTACAATTGCCCTAAACACCCAAAGGCACCTAGTGTTTTATTCCACCTGGGGCCCAATGTCTAGTGTTAATATGCCAAGTTCCACATCTGCCCTAAATCTCTCCCCTGATCCAAACCAACAACGTACCTGTGCTATTTCTTTAAGGCACTGTGCTTTCTGCCTGCTGAGAAACTACTGCTCTCAAACTTTTTTATCCATTGAATTTATTCCTGTGTATCCTCTCTGAGAAAGCATGTTAATTTTCACTGATGCTTTTTAAAGATGGTAGCCTAACTATAAGGAATCACAGTGGCATTATTGCTGGGTATTTCAGTTAGCATCAGGGAATAGTGAGGAAACGGTTTGTACAGTGGAGCAGGCAGATACCCATGTGCTGCCCTTCAATTCATAAAGTTTAAAGGACCAACCACTCTGTCTAATTCCATGTCAGGCCTAACTCTTACCACCTGAGACTTGAATTACCTAGTGAAAAGAAAGTGAATGAAATGTAGGCACTGGAATAAGATGCTCTGGGTTTGAAAACTCATCTTCACCTATTAGTACTTGTGTGGCCTTGAATTACAGACAGTTGTAATCTCTTATCTACATAATATTTTATTATTTTCTCATATATAAAATGGGGATAATAATAGTCTCTACCTCTTAGGATTTTGAGAAGAATTAAATAACTATACATGTTTAGTACTGTGATAGGTACTGTACCCTAATAACTAGTAGTTATTCATATAATTATTAATTCAGCAAAATACATATAATAGAAATGTTAGAATTAAATTTTTGTCAAAATCAAATATTAGGAAAGAAGTTTGTTTTCTATGAAGTACATGACTTCAATTGCATTTTTTCTTTTAGAGGAAAAAGCCAACTGACTGAGCATAGTTATGGAAAGTTTTTAGTGGAAGCAAAATGGTAGTCATTCTTTAATAAAGAGTAATAGTTTAATTTCCCCTTATTTCTGAACCACTGGGAAATCAACTAATTAAAATGTGACCTAATCCAAAGTAATGAGATAGAGAAGATAAATTCTCTTTAAAATTTATACTGAAAATGCCACCTTATCAATAAATAAATGGAAAACAAATGAAATTCTAAGTTGTATATGTGAGTTCATGAGAAGTAGAGAGATATAGCATTGGAAAATAAGAAAAAGTAGGCTCAAGGGTGAAAATACCTGCCTGAAAAACCTCTATCATTCAAATCCAGGTATAAATACTAAAAAATAATGTCTAAAACAAAACAACAAAAAAAAGTTCTATATAACAAGTCATTGAAGTCTAAGTGCATGTAAAGAATATTTAATATTCTTCAATATATAGAATGTTATGGAATATGTCATTGACACAATGCTTGCAATCTTATTTTGAGGCTCTTTACACTTTGAGAATATTTAATTTGACATTTATTGAATTATTTACAACCAGCTATATTCATACACTGGGATAAGCATCTCACGGAGCTCAGAAAGTTATATTGCCCCCCAAATCCTTCTTTTCCACTGTTTGTTGGCTTGTGGGTTATTGTCTTCTTTTGATTTTGTGATTAGAACAACCAGCCATGTAAATGATTTCTGAAAATGGGCCAGTTTGGGCCCCACAGAAGTTTAACAAATTAGCTTCTTTCGATTCAATGCAAATTACCATGGATGAGAAAAATGGGGCATGCTTGAGCCCAGCGAGTGGAATTCCTGTTTAATCTTCTTGCCCCTGTGGATGGAACTTGAAATAGAGGAAATGTGTTTTCTCAATTCTCTGGCTCTCATAGGCCATGAGTTTAATGTAAGACTTGTCTGTCCATTCATTGGACTCACACTGTTACTCAAACAGACCACTCTCAGAATCTCATCGTTCAACTTCTTATTTTATATTTAGCAACCTGGGAGAAAGAGTGAGTGATAGAATAAAGTCATAAAATTAAGGGCAGGATAGAAAGTACAGCAGCAACTCCTGAGGGAAAGAAATGAACAGTCTATTCATCAAATCTGACAATATGTATAAGTCTTAAGAGAAGATAAAAATACAAAATCACTTGAGGATGTTTAAGGAATGGAGATAATTTTACCTGAACTTACCCAATAACTTCAGCAATCACATGCTTTCTTTTGCTTGGTTCAGAAGTGGTTGCAGACAGAATCCACAGGTTTTCAAATGGAAGTGCTTATGCAAGCTATGTCTTAAAATAAAAATGGTGACTCAAGAAACTTTGCTTAATAGTGTAACTCATTAGACTTACCTTGTATATTTTTCCTTCGCCATCTAGCCAGATTTTAAAGCATGAAGGCCTGAATCCCCCAGATCCTTGTGGTCAATTCTCTCTCTGAGCTAAAAGCTGGTGGGTTATTTGTTTGCTGTTTGTGTGTGTGTGCACATGGCATTCTTTGTTCTACCAAGGCTTTTTGCCTTAAAGCTTTATTATTTCTATAGTTTATCTCTAGGAGATTGTCCATTATTTTCCTTCAGGTAAGTCCGGTTCAGAATAATAAAAATTATTATGGTTTTTCCTTTTGTATAAGACTTGAATAAAGAGGTAAATAATTAATCAAACTGTATTCAAGGGGTTTGTTTTCTTCCCTATACTCTCTCTGAGGTTCAAACAATTGGGATAGGTTGAAAGGAAGATCACACATAGCATATGTACAAGGCTATGAGGCTTCCTTTTGTTATACTAGCTGCTATGTGGTTAAAAAAAAATTGTAAGAGAGAGGGATAACGACTTTCCTACTATAGGAGGGGAAAAAAAGAGAGGAAGATGGAAAAGGCATTCACACAGCCAAAAGGATTTTTTGTGCCATGATTGAAGCCCCTTGTAAGCATCCAAGCAGGTCTTTGTAAAGGCACTTTTCTCTGTCCTATTGTGCATGAGTTTTGATTTGCCTTTCTCCATTTTCTGATGGAGAGAAGCATCTCTGTCCTTGAGGACTCTTGAAGAGAAACTGAAAGACTGCCATCATTTTTGCCTGGAAGATGAGTTTTAAATGAAGGCCTCTAGAAAGCTAGTTCCCACTTTCCGCTCAGATTCTTCTGAGCCAACCACTTCAGACGACTTTCAGTGATGAGAGCATTAGCTGTAATATCACACTAGCCTTGAAAATGCACCCACGCCCATTTAAAGGTAGTGTCTGTTACAGAGCAGCTTGTTCTGTAACCAGAGAATCAGTGAAGATTTCACATAATCTGGAGCACACAGAAGACCGTCTTTTATATTCTACCCACAGACGTATATCTAATCAGTTTCACCAATTTGCTGATTATTTGGGGTTTTGCTTATTTTTCTTATCTTCACTCCAAGACAGTCTAACCAAGTTTAAGCTGCCTAAAATTCCATATTTCTGTAATATTTCCTTTTTATTTCTTGACTTTCCTCTGTATTCTTATTTGATTATCTTTGGTGAAAACCAGCTCTAATTATTCATACTTTAATTTTGTGCTTATAAGCATAGGGAAGAAATCACTAAGCAACCAAGAGAGTGGTACAGAAATGGACGGGAAAGCAATAGGGTGATTTTTTTAACATGTTCCATTAGAATAGAAATTTGACTCCCTGAAATTACATTAAGGCAGTGCTTCTCAGACTTGAATATGCATCACAATTATCTGGAGGGCTTGTTAAAACACACAATGCTGGGCCTCTCCCCAGAGTTTCTGATTCTTTAAGTCAGAAATAGGGTCCAAGAATTTCCATTTGTAATGAGTTCTGAGGAGAGGCCGTTGCTGAGAATCACTGAAATAAGGAGAAAAAGAATCATCAGTTGTAAATTCCACCTGAAGACAAGTGGCTTTTGCTCCCTTTAGGACTGATCAGTTTGGATGGTGCTGGAAAAGGGTTTATTTGAGTAGACGTTTCTTTCTGGGCAAAATGGCAACTCTACTGCCAAAAGGCTGGATGTATCCATTATCTCACTCCAAGGATGTGTTATGAAATTTTTTAGCTACGTTTTTTCCAGACATCACTTAGAATTTTACCTAGTCTCTGTTGGTATTGCTGCCACCTGCTGCCAGCAGGTTCCAGGTGCTTTGGAAACAAAGATCGAGCAATCTGGCCTCAATTAAGCTTGAGAAATTATTAGTAAACTAACAGAGAAAGTTTTAGACAATAAGTTAAAAACAAATGAACTGGCTATTCCTGAATGAAAAACCTTTTATCTAAAACCATGATAATTCATAAATGGGAATATAATATTCAGAACATTATAATTCTGCTTTCCGTTCTATTGTATTTTTAAACTTGAATGATTTACTTTTAAAATATTTAAAATAACATTCATCAGGTGTCGGGCAGGTGGGAGGGGGAAAGAGGGGATGGCTATATTCACACCTAAATGGGTACGGCCGGCACACACCGTGTGGGGGATGAGCACGCTTGAAGCTCTGACTCGGGCGGGGCAAAGACAGTACATGCAGTCTGAACATTTGTACCCATAATATGATGAAATAAAAAATTTAAAAAAAAATATTTAACATATACTTTCTAGATATTTTCTGGCTGATCATTAACCACTAGACCTATTTTCCAATCTCAGTTTCTCTGAGGTTATACCAAATTCTTTTTGCCACCTGTGGAGAAAAACCTTCCTATGAACTCTTTCCCAGTTTTTGGTATGAAATGCCAAACTTGGCCTCATTCTCTCAGGCCAGACTCATGTCTCCAGTTACTCATTTTATCATCATCTAACAGGATTAAGATAGCTTGCAGCTAATTTCTGTAGTATTAGTTACCCTCCAGCACCAATTTCCTAAAATAATATTGATAAGACACAAATAAAATGTAAAAACAGAAAAAAATAGAAAACTGATCTGATAAAATAACTATTTTCAATTATTTAGTTGTACTCTTTACCTTGGTGATTTATAGTGATAAAAATGCATACTATTTTATGTGTGATTTTTTTTTTACTTAAACTGATTATAACATTTCCACATTTATACATAGCTATAAACATTTTGGCTAAAAGAACCATATTAGTCTAACTCAGGCTGCGTTGAAAAAAATACCACAGATAGAGTGGCTTAAAACAGAAATTTCTCTTTTTACTGTTTTAGAAGCTGGAAGTCCAAGACCAAAGTGGGTTGTAGGGTTGGGTTCTGGTGAGGCCTCTCTGTCTGGTTTGTAGCCCATTGCCTTCTTGCTGTGTCCTCACTAAACCTTTTCTGTGTGAGCACTCAGGGCGAGAAAGAGAGATTTCTGCTGTCTCTTGCTCTTCTTAAAAATACACCAGTCCTTCCCTCAGTAAGGGCAAGCAAAAAGAAAAAAAAAAAAAGAAGAAGACACCAGTCCTATCAGATCAAGGCCCTACCCTTATGACCTTCTTTAACCTTAATTACCCCCTTAAAGGCCCTGGCTCCAATATTCTCACATTACATGATAGGGCTTCAACATATAAATTTTGGGGAAACACATTCAATTCATAATACTAATTTAAGAACTTTTTTTCTTATGAAAGCGGTACATACTAGTGATAGAACATCTCAAAACTTCTGAAAACGTATGAAGAAGCAAATTGAAATAATCTATAGTACCACCACCCAGGGGTTGCCACTGTTGATACACTATGCTATGTTCCCCCACGATTTTCAAGCATTTTACTTTTTATATAATTGAAATTATTTTGCCTAAATGTAGGTATTTCATCCTATGGTTTTACCATGATAAATTTAATATTTATCCTTAATATTAAACTTTTAGATTTTTAAAAATTCTTTTTGCTATTACATATGGTGTTGCAATGGATATCTTTTGTATCTCATTAATTCTTTATGATAGATTCCAAAATTACTTGGGCAAAATTATGAAAACATTTTATTTTTCTTACACCAGCAATATATAAAATTGTACACTGTACTAAACCTGGCCTTTATGTAGTACTTTCATAAAAAATAAAATGATAAATAAAATAAACAAAAAACCTAACATAATTAAGGTTACGTTAATTTGACAGAGATAGAGATATTTGTTTTCTGTTTTTTGAGGGATTTTATTTGTTTTGGTTTTTGTTTGTTTATTCCTTCTTCAAAGTTTTATACTACCTGGAGGGCATTCCACCTGAAAGCTTCTTTTTAAATATAATCTATATTATCTAATTTTTAAATAATTTTCTCTTTAAGTGTCCCATTAACTGAAATTCTAGAGAAGAGTACTTAAAGAAAAAAATACCATAGTCATGGCCAGAAATTATCCTTCTCATCCTCATCCCTCAGCATATGTGCACAAAGACATACATACAGTCATCCTTGAGAGACTTCTAGTCAGAGTTGGTTGGAATCCCCATCATTCTCTGTTCTCTCCCTCAGGGTATCCTTACTGCCCCCTTCCTCATTTTCACATTATATATAGTATAAAATATAATATATAATCGCTATGCATTTTGTACTATATATATATATCAGATTTTTATACTTTTTATTTTTATACTATCAGATTAATATGTTTTATTTATCTATATGAATATGCTTCATATTTTATCTGTCTTTTAATTATGTTAACAAAATGTAATAAAGCATCCACAAAAATCAGTAGTCATTACTATGGGCAGCATATGTAAAATTCTAGAGAATGAAGGTCATCTCTTGCATGTCCCCTCTCTTTTTTGAGAGGACAGGGACTTCCTTCTTTTCCTTTGACTACTTTCACAGCATCATGCATTATCCATCATTCATTATTTTCTCTGTCTACTCTATTATGGCCTGTGATTAATGAAATACTCAGACCTTGATAGTGGCCAATTTATTAGATTTTCAATACTTGTGAAAATACTGCTCACTGATAAGCGGATATTTATTTTTCCCACTTTTTCTCCCTAATTAGTGTCAGCTTCAGCCAGTCAGCGGTAAACAAAATTGTTTTTATTTAAATATAAAATAAAAAAGAAATAGGACAACCACTACAAATAAAGCACGTTGATTAAAGCACTTTAGACATGAAGAAGAAGAGACTGCTGTGAAAATCTACTTGTCAGAGAATTTGATTTTGTGACCTTAGAATGCAGTCCATGACCATGACTCCCAATCTTCTTCAAAGAAGCCCTGGAGCACCAAGAGAACTTGTGGTGATGCTATGGGATATTTTAAGTTTTTAAGGGAAACATAGTAATGCTAGACAGTGGTCCCACACAGAGTGAACTACTGGCTTGAGGTAGTTCATAGTTTCAACATTCGATTGGGCTGCATTCCTTTTCATGACATCTTATCTTTTTGAAGCCGAGGTTTTGGCGTGTTCTATGATAAAAAACACTGGATGCATGAACATGGGGATTAGGAATAAAGTGTCCAATCTGATTCCAAGGATGCAGACACTGTTCAGTGTCCCACAGGTACACACATCCTATTTAAAAGTAATTGTGGTTATGTAAGAATAAAATAAAACATTTTCTTATAATTTATGTTACATTTTAAATGGCTCTAAATTGTTAGATATAAATACTTATTAAGTTGTTTGTATTTCTACTTAATAAATAGGACTGCAATGTATTTCCTTTACCATAGGAATGCTGTCGAAAAATTTCTCAGGCATTAAAACTTCAACAAACAGAGAAAATTTTGGAACCTCTGGGCAGTGTACTGCAGTTTCTTCCCAAACACCCTGTTCAGATTTAATGAAAAACATGTTTTTTTCTCTCAGCTGCTAGAAATAGGATCAACTGATAATAAATAAATACTCTCTTTTTACCACAATACAAATATCACTGCACTCAATGAAATGTGCTTGCTAACAATGAGGTTAACCTGCTTTGTATTCCTAAGCAATACTTAAGCATTATAAAATGTATGTGCTCATTGACAGATTTAGGGATCTCTCAGTCTATCAACCCCGTACTTCCTGGATAAAATATTAAAAGAACAAGGCCAGTGTACAAAAAATACAAACAAATTGTGCCCACGATTCCAGCTAACTTGAACATCTTTAGATATGTTTTTCAAAAGAAAAGTGAAGAAGAGAGTGACCACTTTCTTTTGTGTGATAAGTTAAATGTAAAGGCTGTGAAGAGGCTTTGCTTTCTTTTGTTAAATGTATATTCGGGTAAAATATACATCTTTATTGTTGTATATTCACCCTCCAAACTTTTAATTGCAATGACCTGTTTGGCAAGTGGATTATGAGAGCTCCATCTACCTATATAATATCTCAAAGCTCTTTTAAAATAACATTTTGTTGAGCAAAGGTGGGTTTTTTTTGCTGACTGTAAAACAATAATACAATTTTTGTTAAATATTTTTAACAAATAAAAGTTTGTTTTTATTTGAGAAAATAAAGGTCACCTCTAGTCCCCCATCAATGAATTAGCATTTATAACATGTAAATACACCTATTGTGACATCTTTTTCACAAAATAGGGTGACTCCTAATGAAAATTTAATTTTGTTCTACTAACAATGACTCATGAACATTTTACTGTGTGATTAAAATATCTCTTTAATATTCCATCAAATGGTCATATTATCACTAATTTTACCCACAAATTATGGATGGACATTGGGTTTCTGTCCAAATTTTTACTATCAATTCCATAATTAACATTCTAGGAGATGTATTCTGTATTAATTCATGATACTTTTTAAAACAATTCTGAAAAATGGAATCACTATGTTGAACAGGAGGAAATTTTTTTTTTTTAGTATTTTATTTATTTATTATTCTAGGGTTTTATGAGGGTACAAACATTGTAGATACACTTTATGTCTTTGCCTCGCCAAAGGCATGCCTTTCCCTCCCTTTAGTGCTTCCCGTGTCCTTTAGTTGTAGATTTGCCCCCCCATAGAAATGAACATTTCTGACAAAGTCTAGTAGAAATTAGAAACGCAAAACCAAAAAAATAAAAAGAATGGTTGCATTTGAATCTGAATGGTTGCATTTACTAAGACTTATGGTCTAAGGCACCTTTTTCCTCTTCTAATTTTTGTTTCCCCTTCCCCTCCCAGCTTCCTCCTATCCCCTTTTCTCTTTCCTTCTCTCTCTCCCTCTGTCAACCATTGTTCAAATATTTTATTAATATATGCATTTGTCATTTAATATAACATATAATAATGTAATAGTTAAACATTTAATATCATGATATTATATAATTAAGGCTGATATTATTTGTGTTCCCATTATGCAGGTGATAATTTGAGACATCAAAAGGACAAGTAGTTTGCCCAAGTTCTTACAAATAGTGACTGGACAGAGCTGGAATTAAGTCCAGGCATCCCAGATCCTGGGTCGGTGCTGAGAGCCATCAGCGCACACGTTGCCTCCACAATGCACACAAACATTCTGGGCAATGTATTCAGCAAATGTTGTTTATTCAGTGTCTGCTGTGAGACACGTACTGTGCTTAAATTGAATGGGCATGAAGAAAAGAATAAATCGAACTGATACACAATATAAAAATAAATGTGATCTATCTGTAGAGACACAGAAGGTGAGCAGGCAACACTGATTGTCTGCAGTTGTTGGTAATGCTGTTATAGTTTCTGATGAGATGAGGCCTTTATACCAGGCCAATTTCTACACTACTAGAAGCAGAATAGGAAATATAGTACAGTAGGGAAGTGGACAAAGTTTGGAGTCAGATCGCCTGGGTTAAACTCCTAGCCATGCCACTTATGAGCCAGGCAATTTGGAAAAAAATTCCTAGTCTCTTTGGTGGTTCAGGATCTTCCTTAATAAAATGGGAAGAAAAATCTCCCATAGGGTTGTTCTGAGAATTTAGTGAGCTAAACCATGTAAGTATCTAGAATAGTATTTGATTCACAGCAACCCTTCTATTAACTTGTGTTATTATTATTGTTATTATGCCATTTCTTTAGAGGCCATGAAAACATGTAATATAATAGAAAAATATGTAGCTGAAATGAACTGGCTAGGAAAATAGTACGTACAGATAAATTCTCGTCTTACACGGGCAGCAGTAATAATTACTTTAACAAGTTTTTGTTGTAATAAAACTTAATCTTTCAATGAAATAAAATATACATTAAAGGCTCATCCCAAATTTGTGCACATAGCAGTTATGTTTTATCTTATGACATAATTTCTATTTTTTAGATCTCCATTTGCTGAAGTTTAATTTATTTTCATTTGAATGGAGAATTGAGAACAAGGAATTGCAAGTTATTTAAAACACATTCTTTAAAATTCAGACTCACAAAGAATCTTGAAATGTTGATGATGAGAAGCAGTTACTTAATTACAATTCCAAGAAGTCCAAATTCTATATATTAATTGCAATTCCAAATGAAAAATGAGCGATGATAGTTATCTTCAAATCTGGGTCCTTGCAACAAATTTCAGGGCAACGAAAAAGTTTTGCTTAATGAATTTATGAAGGAGCTTGACACATAACGAATAATTTTCCATTAAAAGAAAGATTAAATTACTGTCAAATGCTTATATAGTATTTTCAGGCATTTTTGTCTATTATTTTCGTATGTGATTTTTTTTCTCGAAACCAGTCCTGTAAATCTAGACCACTGTGATTGCTGCCTCCACAAATGCCCTGATCTGACCTTATAATAATGGTTGAATTGTTTCTTATGTGTTCCTGATTTGGGTTTTGGTTTGAAAATCTGTTTCCAATCTTTCATGCTCCTGAACTTGATTCAAGTACTTCATATCTACTTGTCCCCTAATTCAAATCAAATTGTTTCTCACCAGCTTGGAAAACTGATTCTGACTCCTGATTGCTCCTGTTGTGTGATGATTAATTACCTTGAACTAATTTTAACTGATTGAAGCTCTCAATTACTCAGGGTGAATGAACTAAGCTTGAGCTTATAATAAGTCATAAGGAAAATATTTACACTATTAAACTGTTTTTTCCCTCAATTTTAATATATAAAATTACACAAAAATTTTGCACTGTGATAAAAGCTTGGGATTCAACTTAACTGGAAAAATTGTCTAAACATCAGAGTGTCCATTTATACTATTTGAAACAAATATATACATAAAAGTAAAATTTTCCTTTGATTCTCAAAATGAGGTAGGCTCCTTAGATTTCGCTGATATAATATCATTGTTTATAATAAATAAAAGAGAACAATGATTTATGATTTTTGTGTTTATCGAATTATTTTCTGAAGTAAGTATACATTTGCTATTTGGTTTTTCTTTTGACACTGGAGTTTTTTTCCCATTTGCTTTTTTTGCCCTAGGTTGTCTGGTATAATTTTCTTCTCTTTCCTGAATCCTTCATTACTTGGTTAGTGTTCCATTCCTTACTGGTTTTACATTTTTTTTTATTATTATTTTTTTATTTAGGGGATACAAGTGCAGTTTTGTTACATGGCTATATTATGCAGTGGTGAAGTCTGGGCTTTTTACCTGATTAGTGTATGTAATGCCTGGTAGATAATTTTTCATCCCACTACCCCCCTCATCATTCCAAGTTTCTAATGTCTATTATTCTACTTTCTATGTCCATGTGTACACATTATTTAGCTCCCACTTATAAGCGAATATGTGGTATTTAAATTTCTGCTTCTGAGTTATTTCACTTAAGATAATGGCCTCCAGTTCCATCACGTTGCTACAAAAGACATGATTTCATCCTGTTTATGGCTGAGTAATATTCCATGGCATATGTATACCACATTTTCTTTATCCAGTCATCCATTGATGGATACTTAGGTTGATTCCATATCTTTGCTATTATGAATTGTGCTGCGATAAACATATGACTATGGGTATCTTTTTGATATAACAATTTTTTTCCCTTAGGGTAGATACCTATTAGTGTGATTGCTGAATCCAATGGTAGATCTATTTTTATTTCTTTGAGAAATATCCACGCTGTTTTCCATAGAGGTTGTACTAATTTACATTTCCACCAACAGTGGCACATACTCACCAGTATTCATTGGTATTTGACTTTTTGATAATGGTCATTCTGACTGGTATCTCATTGTAGTTTTAGTTTGGATTTCTTGCATGATTATTAATGTTGAATATTATTTTCATATGTTTGTTGGCCATCTGTATTTCTTCTTTTGAAAAATACGTTTTCGTGTCCTTTGCCTACTTTTTAGTGGAGCTGAGTTGTTGAGTTGTTTGAGTTCTTTGTAGATTCTGGATAATAGGCTTTGGTTGGATGCATAGTTATGAATATTTTCTCGCATTCTGTAGGCTATCTATTTACTCTGTTGATTATTTCTTTTGCTGTACAGAAGACTTTTAGTTTAATTAAGTTCCATTTGTCTATTTTTGTTTTTGTTGCTATCTGAAGAGCCAAAGCAATCTGAAGCAAAAAGAACAAAGCTGGAGGGCATCACATTACCTGACTTCAAATTATGCTACAAGGCTATGGTAACCAAAACAACATCGTGCTGGTATAAAAATAGACATATACATTAACAGAACAGAATAGAGAACCCAGAAATAAAACCACATAGCTACAACCAACTGATCTTTGACAAAGACAAAAATATACACTGGAAAAAGGATATCTTAGTCAATAAATTGTAGTAGGAAAATTGGATAGACATATGCAGAAGAATGAAACTGGACTCATTTCGTTCACCATAACAGAAATTAATTCAAGACAGACTAAAGACTTAAATGTAAGACTGGAAACTCTAAAAATTCTAGAAGAAAACCTAGAAAAACTCTTGGCCGAGGCAAAGAATTTATGACTAACACCTCAAAAGCATAGGCTACATTCACTTTTAAAACAGAATTATTTTTGTTAGACTAATGTAACTGAATACTTCCTCTGGGGTTCAAGTTTGAAATAAAGATGTATGTTGTAAAAATTAAGTATAATTTTATATCTTGAAATAAAAATATAAACAAGTACAAATCAAATAGTTATACAGATGGTGCGATTATTTCCCTCAAATGTATTGAGATATTGAAAATATCCAGTAATTAGCCTCTCTAGATCCAACCTCTCCTTAATGCCCAAGCATCCATTTATCACATACACTACTACAGAGTAATCTGTTTGCTGGTTTTCAGGTTTGATTTAATTACAAATTGAGTGATAGAATTTATCTATTAAAAAAAATGTCAATAAAATAGTAGCATGAACAAAATGTTGATTTCCACTTATCATTTGAAAAATATATTTTTATTAAATTAGTCTTGCCTAAATTTTTAGATTCATATTGCACTATCAAATCTTTTCAAACAACGAATTCTCTAGCAAAGGTGTGCATACTGAACACACAGTGCATGGCATTGTCCCACACTTTAAATTTATTCTTTAAACTTGAAATGCACTTTTTTCATCTCTAATTCCTAAATTTTGGTCAGTATTTCAGAACCTACTCAAACCTGTATCCATATCAGGTAAAGAAATTTTATCATGAAAAACTTCCTCAATATTTGGTTTTATTAAATATACAATATCCCCTACTCCAAAGAGAACTGTTATATAAATTGCAGAAAAATGATTTTGAAAGCACTGTTGAACCAATAAGAGAAGAAAAAAGAATGGCCAATTTCCTTAAGCAAAAACAGCAATTACTGGGAGGCACAGACATAGAGGCTCTCCTCATGGCAGCAAGTGCAGCTACAGGCAAGATAACTGCCAACAGATCGGGGTTCATCCCCATGTAGATAGAGGACTTAGGCCAGAATTAGGTGGGAGGTGAACAGTGAGAAACTGGCTAAATCCAGAACATTTTAAAAATATAATTCTAGGGTAAGATGGATTAATAAATGCAACCATTGGACAAGGAGAGAGGACAAAACTTTTATAATTCTGGATAAAAAATAATAAAAGATACAAAATGCAAAAGCTCACCTGCGTGAAACTGTGTGTAATA